>JAWNOY010000108.1:0-11640 GCA_035045545.1 Drosophila gaucha
TTGTTTTGAATTTTTATTTATTAATAAATTTTTTTTGGTTATAAAAGAAAAATTTTGTATTCAAATTTTTCTATGCGATCAACGCAGTGATCTCCTGGCTAATGTTTCGTATGGCTTTACAGGCCATACTCTATTACGAGCAACGCAATTATCGCTCAGTATTACAAACATTTCTTGACATTGCATTAATATAACAATTTTCTCTTAGGTTAACATTTAAACTTAATAGAACTCTTAGATTAACAAAATATTTTCTTATTTTTTTTTGTTTAAATTTTGAATTCGTTGCGCGCTCTTTGTAGCGCTATCGGTCCTCTGGTCCTTGCTCAGGCTGTTGGGGCGCCGGTGCTGGTACTCGCACAGGCTGGTGGGGCGTCGGTGTTGGTACTCGCACAGGCTGGTGGGGCACCGGTGCTGGTCTCCTCACAGGCTGTTGAGGTGCCGGTGCTGGTCTTCTTGCAGCATGTGTATTTGCAGTGCGGCGATTCCAATGGTCCACCGCAGTCCGTTGGGCATTCTTCTTCTGGCTTTGGGTTCAGATTTGTTAAGTACTGGTATTTTATTTATTTTATTTGTAGAGGCTGAGCTTTTTGTTTTTTGTTCTTGCTGAATCGACTCGATGTTGTCGATTTCAGCTTGTATTTTATTGCCTGTCTCCCAACTTATTTTTGTGTTGGGGCAAATAGCAGTTTTAGGAGTTCAGCTTTTCTATTTTTTAGCCGTTTGTTAACTCCACTGCGCCTCTTGGGCATTGCTCAATACCTCTACTCACTCAGTACATAAACCGTAGTTGTCCACTTGTTTTTTTTAGGATTCCAGTATTGGAGTATTCTAGTATTTCCAGCCATGTAAATCGATGTAAGCGTCGCACTTTATTGCAGTTTTTCTTTTAATTTTTTATATTGTCAGCATGTTCGAGACACTTGTCACGGTCGCCATGTAATGAAACATACGATGTGTGGTTGATATCACGGATCGAGTGAGAATTAATCCGTGTCTCTTTATTTAAAATTGTCTTAGCCTAAAGTACATAATAGAGTTTGGAGCTCTGTCGCTCAAAGCAGCGGCAGAACGGGAGTACATAGCATGCCATATGTATTTGTATATATGTATATATATTTACAGATGGTACATACTTAAGAAGTGCTTACGATAGCGTTCTCACGCTGCGGCCAGTCCGCATAAGCGACGGATCCTATTACTGCACATATATATATTTGTTATTGTATAAACATAGCAACAAAGTGTCGTTATGTTATGAGTTGTTACTCTTACTTTAAAGTTGGGAATATGACCACTTGCTATATTGTATATTCTACAATACTGTGGTCATATGCTCATTTGGCATACAACATACTACACAATTACATTTATTCCAATAATTAAAAAAAATCATGGTTAGACTGCTGGTACGCCATTATCAAGAAGGGATCAACGCGAGTTTAAAAAACTTTATTTTTTATCGATAGGAGCTAATTTGACCAAGTTACATCAATTCAAAGTTTGGGAGTGATTTAAAATTTGAGAGCAACGAATTTTCAGACAATTACATTTATTCCAATATTAAAAAAAAATCATGGGTACACTGCTGGTACGCCATTATCAAGACGGGCTCAACACGAGTTCTAAAAACTTTACTTTTTATAGATAGGATTTCATTTGACCAAGTTACATCAATTCAAAGTTTGTAAGTGATTTAAAATTTGAGAGCAACGAATTTTCAGACAATTACATTTATTCCAATATTAAAAAAAAATCATGGGTACACTGCTGGCACACCATTATCAAGACGGGCTCAACACGAGTTCAAAAAACGTTACTTTTTATAGATAGGAGTTCATTTGACCAAGTTACATCAATTCAAAGTTTGGGAGTGATTTAAGTGATTTGAGTAGAGTCAAGATTTGACTTTGCATTTCGAGAATTTTGCTCTGATGTTCAAAGAACCTTTCAAAGTTCTTGTTTATTATTTTAACCAGATTCTCAATTTGAGTCTCATGCGCTGTCTCTCCTTGCCATTGTGAGACGGTGAAAGGCACTTGAGATTGATTATGTTGTAGAGGTCGCCTTTGCTGACCTATTGGTCCGTTTTGTCCGGTTGTAACATTCGATGGGGGATGACGTTTTGTATTATATTGTACGGGAACCCACGGGCCATATCAGCATATGACACATTATTTACATTATACAATGGAGTAGAGGGCAAAGTAGGTTTTGGGCCGATGCGCACTGCAGCCTTTTTTTTTGGTTGAAGCCTCTGCAAGTATCGTTTAAAAAAGTCACATCCTTTAAAGTTGGCTGGATGGTCGCCGCCACAATTGGCGCAAGTGGCTGGCATATCTTTTGCTCGAGAGCAATTGATGGATTTGTGCGACTCACTGCATACAACGCATACAAAGTCCCTGTGCCAATATTTCGAGGTATGACCATATTCTTGGCAGCGATGACATTGCGTTATTTCAGTCGATTTTCTGGTTATCTCGATTTTAACTCGCTGCCTACAGAATAGTTTTGAGCCCAGTATGTTTTTGCTATTAGGGCTAAGGACAAGGTTTACAAAAAAACATGTTCATCGAATCACCGGTCTTTCTGGATTTCGGGTTGTGTATATTTACGGCCATGTGAACCATTTTTGTCAGTTCAGCTTCAATTTGTGAAGGGGCTTAGTCCTAATATAGCCACTTTGAAAGGTTTATCCTCCTTTAGTTGATAGGAGTGAAATTCAATGTTGATTTTGTTTAGTTGCCTAACAATTGCTCTATAGCTCTCGGGTGACAGCGTAAATTCTTGTTGTTCTACCCAGTTATTATGCAGTTTTAGGAGTTCAGCTTTTCTATTTTTTAGCCGTTTGTTAACTCCACTCTTGGGCATTGCTCAATACCTCTACTCACTCAGTACATAAACCGTAGTTGTCCACTTGTTTTTTTTAGGATTCCAGTATTGGAGTATTCTAGTATTTCCAGCATTAAATCCATTAAGCGTGCACTTTATTGCAGTTTTTCTTTTAATTTTTTATATTGTCAGCATGTTCGAGACACTGTCACGGTGCCATGTAATGAAACATACGATGTGTGGTTGATATCACGGATGAGTGAGAATTAATCCGTGTCTTTTATTTAATTGTTAGCTAAAGTACATAATAGAGTTTGGAGCTTGTGCTCAAAGCAGCGGAGAACGGGAGTAATAGATGCCATATGTTTTGTATATATGTATATATTTTAAGATGGTAATACTTAAGAAGTGTTACGATAGGTTCTCACGCTGCGGCAGTCGCATAAGCGACGGATCTATTATGCATTTTTTGTTATTGTATAACATAGAACAAAGTGTGTTATGTTATGAGTTGTTATCTTACTTTAAAGTTGGGAATTTACTGCTATATTGTATATTCTAAATTGTGGTTATGTATTTGGATACAAACTAAATTATATCATATTAAAAAAATATGGTTAGAGGGTGCCATTATCAAGAAGGGTAAGCGAGTTTAAAAAACTTATTTATCGATAGGAGCTAATTTGACCAAGATATCATTCAAAGTTTGGGAGTGATTTAAATTGAGAGCAACGAATTTTCAGACAATTACATTTTTCCAATTTAAAAAAAATCATGGGTACACTGCTGGTACGCCATTATCAAGACGGGCTCAACACGAGTTCTAAAAACTTTACTTTTTATAGATAGGATTTCATTTGACCAAGTTACATCAATTCAAAGTTTGGGAGTGATTTAAAATTTGAGAGCAACGAATTTTCAGACAATTACATTTATTCCAATATTAAAAAAAATCTGGGTACACTGCTGGTACGCCATTATCAAGACGGGCTCAACACGAGTTCTAAAACTTTACTTTTTATAGATAGGATTTCATTTGACCAAGTTACATAATTCAAAGTTTGTAAGTGATTTAATTGAGAGCAACGAATTTTCAGACAATACTTTTCAATAAAAATATGGGTACACTGTGGCACCTTAAGACGGTAAGAGTAACTTATAGTAGGAGTTGCAGTATTAGTTGGGGTGATTTGGTTGATGAGATTGTCGAGATTTTCTGATGTTCAAGAACTTTCAAGTTCTTGTTACAGTTTATTTGGTTATGCGCGTTCTCGTTGTGAGACGGTGAAAATGAGTTGATTATGTGAGAGGTCGCCTGGACCTATGGTCGTTTGTCCGGTTGTAAATTCGATGGGGGATGACGTTTTGTATTATATTGTACGGGAACCCACGGGCCATATCAGATATGATACATTATTACATTATACAATGGAGTAGAGGGCAAAGTAGGTTTTGGGCGGGTGAGCCTTTTTTTTGGTTGAAGCCTCTGCAAGTATCGTTTAAAAAAGTCACATCCTTTAAAGTGGTGGATGGTCGGAATTGGGAGTGCTGGTTTTGTGGGAATTGTGGATTTGTGCGACTCTTCAGTGTCCCTGTGGCAATATTTCGAGGTATGACCATATTCTTGGCAGCGATGACATTGCGTTATTTCAGTCGATTTTCTGGTTATCTCGATTTTAACTCGCTGCCTACAGAATAGTTTTGAGCCCAGTATGTTTTTGCTATTAGGGCTAAGGACAAGGTTTACAAAAAAACATGTTCATCGAATCACCGGTCTTTCTGGATTTCGGGTTGTGTTATTTACGGCCATGTGAACCATTTTTGTCAGTTCAGCTTCAATTTGTGAAGGGGCTTAGTCCTTTAGCCACTTTGAAGGTTTTCTCCTTTAGTTGATAGGAGTGATTCTGTTGATTTTGTTTAGTTGCCTAACAATTGTCTAAGCTCGGGTGAGGTATTTTGTGTTTACTGAAGATTTTTTTTTTATTTTATTTTTATAGTTAGAAGACTGAAGGTGAAGAAATAGGGGGGGCTTGGGTAGTTTTGGAGGGACAGCGTTATTTTTTCTGGGTAAAGAGGGACGAGCGGGAGGGAGGGCGGAGGGAGAGAACGCGGGGATGTGTCTGGGGGGTGAGGGGTAGGTGTTAGGGTTCAGTTTCTTGAGCAGAGTAATTGTAGAGTGAACTTCGTTGATATTGATTTTGTTAGAGGGGGTGCAAGTTAGTGCATTAGTTGTTCGAAAGAGTTAGTTCCGTGGTGTTGTTGTTATGATCCTTTTTTTTCCAAGTTAGGAGAGGAGGTTATCTGCGTTTTTTTTGCTGGATAGTTGCTTTAAGTCGAGGGAGTGGGGTGGGTGATGCCCTTATATTGTTTGGTGTTTCCGTAGAAGTTATGGTAGAGTAGCATTTGCAGGTTCAACACTGATCTTTGGTTTTGCATTTTGATTTCTGGGCGTTTTCACAAATAATGTGGATCTTTAGGGTGTTCGGAATCAGTTATTTCGAAGTCCACTTCCGTGGCGGGTTGAGGTGTGAGGTGTTCGATCCTGGTGAATTTTATTTTTAGAGTTTAGTTAAAACCCTTAAGTTTGTGTTGGTTTATGGCGACAACCGGGGTGGCGCCTTTTGGTTTGTTTGTTGGTGTTCGCGTGCCCTTGGTGTTAAAGGCGTGGTGTACCCACGCGAACAATTTTTCGCCTTTTCCAGAAAGTCTGGTGAGCAGAATTTTACTTTTTTTTTTTTTTTCACAGCAAAAATTTCCACGTTTGCATTGACAGCAGAGTTGCCAAACTCGTTTTTTTTTCCTTTAGTTATCCTTTGAACTTTTGTTCCCTATTTTTCTTATTCTTATATTACTTATTATTTTCTCTTACTAAAGACCTCAATGGTCCTATTAAGAAGATTCTTTTTATGACCTTTTCATTCTTTAATAAACTTGGTTCCTTTTCTTTTTAAAATCTATACTTTGCTTCATTTATTTCTTTTTGCTTATTTTTATTTTTCTCTAAAAGTATTCGAGCTCTTTATCGCGTTTTCTAATATAAACTTAACTTCTTTGAATTCTTCCATTTTTTGGTTCTTAGTTTTACGCTTTTTGTTTGGTAAGTTGTTTTGTCTCCAAATACTAGTTATTGGACAATAATTTGAGTTACTGTGGTGTTGTGTTAAACCATCCGAATACTTACCATCGTCCCAATCAGTTTTATCACTGAAATTAGAACGAATGTACTCTTGAATTCCTTTATTTCTTCAACGGTCCTTTCTGGTGGTGGTGTGCTGTGATGTTTTTTTTGTTTAGATATTTGCACAAGTCAGTTTTGAATTTTTATATTCCGTTTCCATTCCGTTGAACGTCTTCATTGGACCGTACTTCAGAATAAAAGATTCGAATTGGCTTTTGCGACAGTTGTTGCACTCTTTTTGCAACAGAATTGCTACTAAATACTTCGTCAAATCACATATTAAAGTGATTGCATATTCATTCCCATTTTCCGAACGTGGTAGTGGATTTCGGGATTTCGGGTTGTGTTATTTACGGCCATGTGAACCATTTTTGTCAGTTCAGCTTCAATTTGTGAAGGGGCTTAGTCCTAATATAGCCACTTTGAAAGGTTTATCCTCCTTTAGTTGATAGGAGTGAAATTCAATGTTGATTTTGTTTAGTTGCCTAACAATTGCTCTTAGCTCTCGGGTGACAGCGTAATTCTTGTTGTTCTCCCATGGAAGATTTTCCTCATTTCTAAATTTTACTTCTTCTATGCAGTTAGAAGACTTGAAGGTTAATTATTTCGAAGAACAATAGGGGGTGGCCTTGGGATAGTTTTGGTGTGCTCGTACAGCGTTATTTTTTTTCTGGGATATTTTAGAGGGACGGGGAGTGCGGAGGGCGGCAGTGGCAGATCAGCAGCAACGCTGATTGTTGGCATGTCGTTTCAGTGGCATGGCCTGAAGTGAGGGAAGATTAGGGCAGATCTCGTCTACATCCATAGTAGGCACTTCAGTTTCTTCATCTTGAGCAAGAAGATAAAATGTGTTATTTTGAAGTGCAACTTCGTTGATATTGATTTTGTTAGTAGCGGCGCCGCTGCCAACGTTAGTTGCATTAGTTGTTCGATTAGAGCAGTTAGTATCGCTGATGGTGTTGTTGTTCAAATTGATCCTTTTTTTATCCAAGTTAGGAGAGGAGGTTATCTTGCGTTTTTTTTGCTGGATAGTTGCTTTAAGCTCGAGGGAGTGGGCGTCGGGTGATGACCTTTCAATTTGTCATTGGTGTTTCCCGTGAAGAATTTTGTGCGTCAGAGTAGCATTTGCAGGTTCAACACTGATCTTTTGGTTTTGCATTTTGATTTCTGGGCGTTTTCACAAATTGCTGGATTTATTGAGCTGGTGAATCTCCGGCAATCAGTTTCATCTTCTCGAAGTCCACTTTCCGTGGCGGAAGTTGAGGTGCTGAGGTGTTCTGCATCCTGGTGCAATTTTTTTTGCTAGAGTTTAGTTAAACCCTTAAGTTTTTGTGTTTGGTTTATGGCGAAACCAAACACAAGCACCCGCACGTGGCGCACTTTTGCGATTTGTTTGTTTGGTGTTCGCGCTCGCCCTTGGTGTTAAAAGAGCGTGGTGTACCCACGTGAACAATTTTTCGCCTTTTCCAGAAAGTTCTGGTGAAGACAGAATTTTACTTTTTTTTTTTTTTTTTCACAGCAAAAATTTCCACGTTTGCATTTGACAAGCAGAGTTGCCAAACTCGTTGTATTTTATCCGTTTTAGTCTATCCTTATGAACTTTTTGTTCCCTATTTTTCTTATTCTTTTTTACATTTTTTGTTCTCTACTAAAGACCTCAATGGTCCTTTAGAAGATTCTTTTTTGACCTGTTTCATTCTTTATAAACTTGGTCTCCTATTTCTTTTAAAATCTATACTTTGCTTCATTATTTCTTTTGCTTATTTTTATTTTTCTCTAAAAGTATTCGAGCTCTCTTATCGCGTTTTCTATATAAACTTAACTTCTTGATAATCTTCCATTTTTTAGGTTCTTAGTTTCGCTTTTTGTTTGGTAGTTGTTGTAAATATAGTTTGGAATTTTGAGTTACTTGGTGTTGTGTTAAAACCTCCGATTTCCGTCCAATACCACTAATTAAACGATTATTGTTCCTTTATTTCTTCAAGGTCTTTCGGTGGTGGTGTGCTGTAGTTTTTTTTTTAGATATGACAAGTCAGTTTTAGATTCCGTTTCATTCCGTTGCGTTGGAGTAGATAAAAGGTTGGCTTTTGCGACAGTTGTGCACTTTGCAACAGATTTATTTTCGTAATCATTAAGTGATTGTTTTCCCTCCGAACTGGTGTGGAATTAAGTCAAAAGTTTGTGGATTCAGTTTTAGGTGATCTTGTGTTTTGTCGTTCGACGTAGGGATTTTGGACATTTTTTTATTATTTAGTTTTTTTCAATTTTTCTCTTTTTTGCATTTTTTTACTTTGCCTCGTGGTCGTTGGTTAGATATAGCTTCTTTTTCTTCTCGTCTTGGTGAGGGTCAGGTTGAGTAGCGCTCTTTTTAAGTTTTGCCTTTTTGTTTTTGATTAAAGATCTTTTCGCTTGTGCTATAGTGGCTGTAGTACACCGGCTTGCTTGCTTGGTAACTTCTTGGAGTTTCTAATTTGCACAACTTTTTTTTCATAGATGTGGTTTGTTTCGCAAGGTATGTCTGTTGTGTGATTGTTCGTTGGGTTGAGACTTTTTCAGACTTTGCTTTGGTAGTTCTGTTTATCGGGATTTTTGTTACGGTGCTGGTAGTGTTGAGGACTTTTTTTAAGTTAGTCGGTTTGTTTCCTTGAAAGTGGTCCACGATTCCCTATACTTGTAAATCTATTTGAGTGATGCGTTTGTATATTTAAGGTTTGGTACTGTAGTGTTGTTTTTGGTGTTTTAGCATTTTGTGTTCTGTAGTACTTTCTTCACAGTGATGCTCTGATTTATGGTAGGGTCTTAGTTTTAGTGTTGTAGTGTTTTGTGTTTTCTTGTTGTGTCTTGTTTCGTATGTCTATTGAACAAGTTTTTTTAGGTACTGGATGCCTTTTCACTTTTGACTTCAATGGTTCTCGGGCGTGTTTCGGCGAAGTTTTATGAAACGTCTTTTGAAAAAGCAACGATCTTTAGCGCGTGCGTGTAGGGACGGTTTTTCTTTTTTAGGTAAGTTGGAGGTGTAATCATTTTTCTGGATTTTTAAGTTGTGTTTTTAAAGTGGTCTAGTTTTTCTTGCAGAACAACCAATAACAATTATCTCCATATAAAGGAAGCTGGTGGTGGTGAGTTTTTAGATGGCGCTTAAACCAATGTCAGGTGTGTACCATCAGATTCTCTTGGGGAGTGTTTTCTCGATTTTTTTTGAGTAGTTCTTCGCCATTTTTTCTCTTTAGAGCCCTGAAGACCTTTCTTCGGGATATAAAAGTGGTCTATTATAGGGTGATACAGACGGTTCAACTTTGTTCATTCTTTCCACTGCGTGGATTTTCTGTTGGCTTGCGGTCTTTTTTATAATGCTTTCTATTAAGTTTTGCTTTTTGTTGTGAGGTTCGGTTGCCGAACACCTCTTTTTCAAGTTGTTTTAACATTGAAAATTTTTCTTTAATCTAATCGACTTTTTTCTTTGTCTTTGTTTTTGATATGTAGTTCGAAAGTGATTTTTATTCCAAGGTGATCTGGTTAAGATCGGACAAAAGTTTGGGCTGTGTGTGTTGAAATGCACCTTAATTATTGGATTAATTTTTTGGATTTCTTCTTTGTTTGCTGGTGTTGGACGTGGTATTAGGTGGTTCATCTTTTTTTTTCTTTGAGGGGTTAATAGGTGATTTCTGTGTTCGGGGACTATCCGGGAGTTTCTTTCCGTTTGGGTTTAAAGTCAGAGTTTTTTTCCTTTTTTTTTTTGTTGAAATTTATTACGAATTGTTGAGACTTAAGTTGACAGTATATAGTTTACTATTTAACCCTGTGTATCTGGAGGTGTTTGGGAGTTTCCCGAAGTATTTTGGGCAACTCGAACATTATTGCTATTGCTATTATAATAATTATTTCTGTTTTGGTCGTTGCCTTGGTTGGAATTATTCCTACCTCGGTTATAACCTCGTCCACCTCTATTGTTGTTTCTACAATTGTTATTATTATTATTAGAGTTGTAGTTACCTCGGCCATTGCCTCTTCCTCTTTGGGAATAGTTACTACCTCCTCTATTATTGCGGCCTCGCTGAAATAACACTGTACTTGCACTTCCAGTCATTTCTGTGCTGCAATGGATATATTTACCCATTACATCATTGAAAGTAACGAAGTTACCAGCTTCCAGTATTACTTTAAGTTTCTCATGCTCACAATTTTTAATCATTGCAGAAATAGACTCGTTTGTGGAGAATTTTTCTGCATTGTTTGGGTCTAGGCCGTCATCAATAAAGGCTGCCTCCAATTGCTTCCGCAAATTGTCCATTTCGGTTGCGTACTGGGAAGCAGTTTTGTCTTTTTGTTTCATATTCAATAATTTAGCTTTTAATACGTCGGGAGTTTCTCCTTTTACGTTATCTTTAAGCTTATTTATTATTCCTGATATAGTGGTTTCATCTTGTACCTTGTACAAGATTGTGCCGGTTATTTTCGACTTTATAACTTCAACCGCTATATCTTCCTGGTCGCCTTTGGTTCTTTCTACAAGCTTCAATGCTGTTATGAACCGATTCAATGTTAACTTTTTACCATCGAATTCAGGGACTGAAGAGGAAACCTGCTTCACGTATTCCCTATCCAAGGCTACCGGTTAGTCATTGTAACTTCAGTATTTTCTTCGTGCGTTTCGATGTCACTATCAATATCAGTTTCTGAATTGATCATTGGTTTAGACTCATCTAGATCTTCCAACTGGTTCTCGTCGAATTCAGCTAGTAGATTTGGAAATTCTGGTATTGTTATTACAATATTTCTTCTAATACCAATATTATGTAATCTTGTTTTTAAACTTTTTACAATTTTCTGACATATATTATGCTCTTGAGTTAATTTATCATTAACTTTGTTTATTATAGTTACAATGTTATTATATTGAGCTGTTAGTATTTGTGCATGATGTACCAATGTATCTGATTTTATTGTTTTATCAGAATTAATACATTTATATGATTTTTCAAACTTGTCTTTATAATCATTTATTTTTCTCGCTAATACATTCCATTCCATTGTTTAAAGGAAATGGAGTTTTTAGCATCAATATAGTTTCTGTGCCTAGTATTGCATGTGTTTCGATGATAGTTTTTACTATTACATAAGGTAATGTACTTAACACAACGCCTTTTTCAGTTTTTGAACAACCGATTAATGGGCTTGCAATACTATGGAAAGTTTCTATGTATTCATTTTCGAATTCATTTATTTTAATGAATTCTCTGTGCTTTTGCAATATTTGTAATGCATTGGTTCTAAAATTGGGTTCTTTACTGTAGATGTCATTTACTATGTTCATCTTTAAATCATTTCCAAATTACCTGCTATACTTACGTATCTTTTCTTTATGCACTTATTGTGCAACTTATATAATTTGGTAAGCACATTCGCTAATAAAAGAATAACGATTATTATTAACATAACCGTTATTACTTTTTATCGACTGATACTGTTTCAACATTATTTATGACATTTGCGGTTGAGTCCGCTACTTTCGATTCGTGGTCTAACATTGTTTCTACTTCTAATATATTATCGTTTTTAGAAATGAAATTCGAAAGCATTAAATTTTAATTTCGGATTTTTTTTCTCTATCTTTTTAAGAATATATATAT
>JAWNOY010000109.1:0-39649 GCA_035045545.1 Drosophila gaucha
CCGTGTGTATATGTGTGCATGTGTATATGCGTGCCTATGTGTATGTGTGCATGTGTATATGCGCGCAGAAGGTAATATGTATAGATAAAAGATGTAAGCTAGGTTGTTTAAAACATCAGCTCGGACTTGGTTCAGGGGATCTCGTAGTCGGGCAGACCCGACTAGAGCTTTCTTACTTGTTTTAGTCATAAGTTTGCAAACAATTGTATGGAACGGACGTGTTTCGTGCGCGCTCCGACAAAAATCAATAATAATCAAAATCAATAAGCAAAATACAAAGTTTATTGGAATGATCCAATCTAAGCTTGCTAATGTTTCATACGCTGTACGGAAGAGTAGTCGTTGAACTCATTGATCTTTTTATTTACAAACATCTCTACATTTCATGTGTTCGACCAATCTTTGAATACTACTTTCGTATATAGTCTCGTCCAAAAACAGCTAATATTCGTTTTTCGTGGAATTGGGTCTCCATTCTACGTTTCCCATCTTGCGGCAGTAGGCTTTTTATTGATCTTCAATTGTTAATTAACCGTAAATTTCGCTAGGTGCTATCTTTCTACATAAATTGATTATTGGTGATATTGACTCCACCTTTCTTTTAGAGCGCCTCAAGTTATCGATCTCTGGGAGCCCAACCAGCTACATTCGCCCCTTGCATTTTGTTTGTGGTGGGGTGGCACAGCTCTCTTATGTTTGGGATGTGCAGCAAATAATACACAGGTTATTATATTATATTTAATGTTTAGTCTCTTTCATCTGTTGTTAACGCAAGCTTACTCTCTTTCAGAGACGGAAAAGCTCGCTCAGGCGTAAGCTCAGAGTTCAGATGATCTGGCTGATCAGCTGGGCGTTGCTGACGCGAACATCCCGCCCCCTTGCAATATCTTGCAATAAAAAAGTAACCGCCCTTTAGTTCCCGGTCACACCGGTCACAAAAGCACACATCCGAAAACGATGCTCTGGGCCACGGGTCCGCCATCCTGACCGGCTAGGCAGCCGGTTTTGAACTGCGGGGTGCATCTCGGCTTCCAATACAAAGGATATGGCTGCGGGCCTTTCAAAAATAAGGGCCGACCAATGTGTTGAAGAGACCTCGCGCTGCGGCGTCCAAATGCGCAGCTCATCGTCGGCAGCGTTGACCTCTTTTTGAAATAAGGAGTCATTCAAAGAGCGGATGTACATGGGAGCCCCAACGCCGACGCCAGGGAAGAGTCTTTGCGGTTGCCGCGCATGGGTTCATAAGCACGCTCAGCTCGTACGACCTACGCCCATTGTCCAACACGACCAGTGCAGTAGGAAGCAATTTCGTCGCGAGACATTGTAGCAACGACGGACGGGCGGCACCGTTGGTCAATGACCCTCGACCGATGGGTTATTCGGCGCTGTTTGCGTTGGGGCAGCCACTCCTCCGCTGCTACTGGATGTGGAGCAGCGTGTGATGATCGCTTCCGCAAATGAGACACCGGTAGTCGCTCCGACAGGATCGGCGGAAGTGTTGGTGAGCCATGCAGTTCGGGCAGTAATTGTTTATTAATACTGCCAGAAGCCGCTTCTCAACAGACAACTTCCGGAACCGCTGACGCTTCATCAGGCGGTGTACACCTCGGCAAATACGGCACCGGAATACCCCCGTGTTGGGCTGCTGCCGACATGTCGTTTATGCAGGACGCTTGGAATCCATAATCTCTGGTGAATTATTGGAAGAAAAGCTTGATTGACTTTACTGGTGACATCCAGAGGGGACTATAAATACATTAAGGACCTGGAGACATGGACGTAGTAGTTGACGAAACACAAGACAGCACAGCGGTTTAAACGAAACCGCACACTACATGGGGAGAGGATGAGCTTCTCGATGGGACGTCGGATGGTACCGCGGGTGGTGAGCACGTGCACAAAGCGCTTGACGGGAGATTGTCTCCCGTAATGACTACCATTTCATTCTTTTGGATGTCCCGCGTTGGGTGCTGCCATTCACCTCTCTTGTACAGTTCCTTTAGGTATTCGTCCTTCCATCTCCTGCAAAAGTGTTGTGTAAGGGACCTAATACGTTTCCAGCGGTTAATGCAGGACATGGGCTCTTCGAGGATTGATGGCTCAGCAATGGAAGAGAGCGGGCATCCGGTTAGGAGTTAAGTCAGTTGAGTTCTTTGACATTTGCGAAATGGGTCTGGAGGTAAAACAGGCTTTTATGCGACACACCACAGTAGATAGCTCTTCCATCGTATATTTGACATCATTCGTTGCTCTGTGAAAGAGGCCCTTAAAACTCTTCACGCCAGCCTCCCATAGTCCACCGTCGTGTTTGGCGCCAGGCGGAATAAAATGCCAGGAAAGGGGGGGCTGGTGATTATAAGCCGCGGAGACAGCCTGCTTCGTAGCTTCTATAAACTCTTCGTTGAACACTTTGGCAGCTCCAACAAAGGTTGGGCCGTTATCGGAGTATATGTGTGAGGTACGGAGTATATGTGTCGAAGCGAATCATGAGGAAGCTCCCAGGAACTTCTAAGTGGTCAGGTCGGACGTGGATCTCTTTTGTGCAAAAGCACACAAAGACACACACATACCCTTTCGTGATAAGACAAGCGCGGCCGGTATAATTTTTGATTTGGAATAGCCCTGCAAAATTCATTAAGGTGTGTGTGAAGGGCTTGGAGAGCGTAATGAGCTCCTTTGGGAGATCACCCATCAGCTGGACCTGGAGATGGTTCTTGTGAAGCAAGCATCGTTTACAGGAACGGATAGTGAACTTCACCAAGTTTTTTAACTTGGGGATTCATACACTTGACCGGATTAGCCGCATCGTCAGCTGGTTACCCCCGTGGAGGGAGATGCGATGGGTGAACAGCACCAGTAGCCGCGAATTATCACCGGATGGCATTCGTCATAGCTAAGAGACTAGGATGCTCTTAGCCCGCCACAGGAACGAAGGATGCCATTGCGTTAGATAAAGGATTCTGCGTATCGAGCTGGATGCTGCGATAGGTTGTTTTGCAGCAAGCCATCGCAGCTCCTTGGAATATTCAGTTCTTTGGGATCTGCAACCTTTGTGCTGTCTCTAATTCGAGCCAGCTGAAGTTCTTAGCGAGGGGGCAATCGGCTTTGCGGCAGTGTTCTATTAAACGCTGCATATATGCAGTGACTCGTAATGCCCTCACTAAAAATAAAAATTCGATATGATCGTCGACTTGGTGAAGGCGGTTAGTGAGGCGTTTGGGAGGCCGTTATTCCACTTAAGTGTCATACACTAGATCGTTGGAAGCTGGCCAAGTTTCTTGAGGATGCTGGACCCATTCAGGATCATGCCACCAAAGATTACTTCTAAGGAGTTCATCCGCTGAGACCCCGAGATTTACTAGGTTGGCGGAGTTACATTCGGATCCCACATGAGCCCATCGTTCAACTGTTGTGGACTTGCAAATGCCGGTTACCCGATTGGCAACATTTGCAGAGGGCCAGGCTAGGACGATAGTGGAGTCAGTCCAATAGTAGCTGTCGCAGTTTTGGATCGCAAATAAGGAACATATACTGTCGCACAAGTCGGCGAGGAGTGCAGCGCCGCATAGTTCGAGGCAAGGCAATGACAAGGTTTTTTACCGGAGACACCCTTGTCTTAACATGCACAGAGTGCTGAACCGTAGACCTTCTAGGACGCATCGAAAAACCCAAGGAGTTACCAATGCGATTCAGGCTTAGTTCCCAACCACCGAGGTACCCTTTTCTTCTCCAGACCCGGATAGTCATGGAGTAACGTTGCCAGGATTTGAGCAGCTCAAAAGTGGATCATCCCAAACAAGTTCAGTCAGTCAAATTTCGTGCATGAAATTGTGCCAACCAGTCTGCCGGGTCGAATAATCTGGCAAATTGGGCTAGGAGCTCTCGCTGGGTGTACATCGCCTTGACATTGGCGACTGTTGTCGAAAAACAAAATTGGCCTTCCAATGCATGCACAGAGTATACGCTGGAATGGGGTGAACTGCGGATCGACTATGATATGGCGATATATTTTCGTTATATCCGTATTAAAGACATAACAGAAGAAACGCCAGTTGAGGATATGCATTGTCAGTTCACGTTAACTGATGGGCTGGAGGCGTTGAACACGACGCGGCTCTTCATCGTTGTGCTGTCTGCTTTTTATACCCTGAACCCATCGAAAATGGGAAATTAGGGTATAATGGTTTTACAAAAAGTATGTAAAAGGCAGAAGGAGGCGTGGCAGACCCCACAAAGTATATATATTCTTGATCAGAACGACGAGCTGAGTCGATTTGGCACTGTCCGTCTGTCCGTCCGTCCGTCTGTCCGTCTGTCCGTTTGTATGAACGCGTCGATCTCAGAACATATAAGAGCTAGAGACTTCAAATTTTGCATGATGGTCTGTGTATACAGCGAAATTATCGAGTTTGTTTTAGATATTCGATAAATTTTTCCGTTTCAATGATATCGATTTAAAACGTTATCAAGATTCAGTTTTTTGACCATATCTTTTACATATTTTTAGCTACAGCTACCAAATTTTGCTTTCAGCTTTTTGTAAATAAAATGCATTTTCTATTTTTTCATATTTTGGATACCGGCTCCACATTTCACAAAAAAAATTAAAAAAAAAAAAAAATTATCAAAGCCACAATTTAATTTTTTCAAATTTTTTAGTGAAAACTGTATTTTTAATAAATTAATAGCATTCAATGCAGAAAATTGCATTCAAGTCCGTTAAGTAATACAGAAGTTATTAACGTAAACATTGTAAAACCACGCGGCAGCAGCCTGTACGTGTGCACACATACATTCAAATCAACTACGCAGTAATCGGCGCGCGTGCTTCTGTGTGCATGTGTATACAAATATGTCAATGTGTATTTGTGTGCACGTGTATATGTGTGCATGTGTATATGTGTGCATGTGTATTTGCGTGCCTGTGTGTATGTGTGCATGTGTATATGCGCGCAGAGGTAATATGTATAGATAAAAGATGTAAGCTAGGTTGTTTAAAACATCAGCTCGGACTTGGTTGAGGGAATCTCGTAGTCGGGCAGACCCGACTAGAGCTTTCTAACTTTTCATTTTTAAGCGATTCTTGTTCCTTAGGAATTGGGTGTGGGCGATGGATCTCGAATGCCCTAGATCTATAAGCCGAGGGGTCTTGAATGGCAACGACACGATATACCTGCCCGATGGATCCTTTTTGGTAGTTTGGATGAATAGATTCTCACAAACTTGATCCTCCTCTTTAGCCAGCTTGACTGGGATATCTTCCACCTCCCAATACTTTGTGAGCAGCTTATCGAGGGGCGTATCCTGAGTCACGGAGATTCCAGTCGAAGAGGATATCGGTTTCGCGGACGAAAGGGGACATGTGAGAATCCAACCAAAGATTGTTTCTTGCCCAAGAAGTGTGTCACAAAGGCTTTAACGCCCAGTAGGATAGATAGAAGGATATCCGCTCCAATGAGGACGTGAAAAGCACAAAAGCCGAAGTCTCAACATGACCTTAGTTTGGTAGGACATGTGATTCGAAGATGGCATAACTTCTGTGACTGGGCAGCAATTGTTGACAGTCACCTGAGTAGATACTATGCGGAAAGGCTGCTAATGGTTAAGGAAATGAACAATGCCTTCGCTCCGGAGTCGATTAAAGCGCGCGCAGGAAAGTCTGCCTCCTACTGAGATATATGGACAATGGCGATCCCCAATAGGACGATTTGGGTGTTGGAGGCAAAGTAGTTTTACACGTGCGCGGTCTCCAGGAAGGCTATGCGGAGGGGCGTCACGATGAAGCAGCGTGTTGTGACGTCCCTTGTAGCAATTATGAGCACTGGTGCAATCTTTAAGCTGATGCCCTCGGGAAAAACAGTTCAGACAACGTCATTGCAGTTTTATGGTAGAGGCTCTATCGCTTACTAACATGTTCAGAAAGCGAGGGCATAAGCGGATTGAATGATTCTCCTTGGAACACAACTTTCAACCTTGTGGTTGACGCTGACCTTCGTCTCAAACGTGTGGACCCGAGTCGTAGGCTTGTTTTTTCCAAAGACTCGAGACAGATTGGAAGGGTTTGAGGGGCTTGAGGTCTTCAATAGCATCTAGCGTTCGATGCCTATCGACAAATAATTTGTTCATCAACTCTCTGCTGATGGATTGCTCCCAGAGAGACAGAGTTTAGGAAGCTTCGACGAACAAATGAATATGAGCATGGCCTCCCAGTTTTCCGTGTTCACATCGTAATGCTCCAGAGCGGTCAAACACCCTTGAATGCTGCTTCACAGATCCTTGAGTGCTGCCCCGGTCTCTTGGAATATGGAAGTCAAACTGGATAGGATCTTCAGCTGACTGCTCACTAACAGCCGCTTGTTCTCAAAGCGTTCTGTTAAGTTCACCCAAGCGGATTGGAACCCCTCATTGGTGAGGGGGGACTTAGAAACTATAACCCTTACTTCACCACTCGTTTTGGAATTTAGGTGAAACAACCGTTAAACAGGTTCGAACAAGTCCCCGAAGGTGGAAAATAGTCTCAAATAGTCTCCTGTGAATACTTCCATATCAGGGTGGGTGATGGCAACCTCGTGAATTTGTGGTCAGAGGAGTTGGCAGCGCGACCGGGGCAGCCGAAAGCTGTTCGATGCGCTCATAAATCGTATAGCAATATTTATATATACCTGAACGGTGCCCAGACGTGCTGTTTTCCTGATCGCTGACTAAGAGAACCTTTGCGCAGCGATCAGACTCCTCTTCTACCTTGGCTCACAAGATGAATCCTTAGGACATGGAGAGAAGCTTCTCCACTCGCATCTGCACTTAGCCTTGCCTCAAGCCAGCTAAATTTTGTCGGATGTAGCGATAATCTCCGCCAAGGACATCTTCGATGCTTGTAGCTGGTGCTGCACGGAGGACCGCAAGAGCCGCTTTGGAGTCGAATCTGGAAGAGTTCGGGAGCTTATGGAATGGCACTTGGAAGATGCCGAAACGGATGGCGTGGTGCGAGTGGAAGATTTAAGGGCAATAGGCTTGCGATCGAAAGTTGGGCAAGCAGGGGCCGTCGGTTCCGACTACTGCCGTTGTAGTGTCGGGCGGCTTAACAGTGGCCACTGGATCGGCCTCCACTCGTCTTGCGTCGGCTGCTGCTGAAGCTGCGTCGGCTCCTGTTGCTGCCGCTGCTGCGTCGCCTGATGCTGCTGCTGCTGCTGCGCCGGCTGCTGCTGAAGCTGCGTCGGCTGCTGCTGAAGCTGCGTCGGCTGATGCTGCTGCTGCTGCGTCGCTTGATGCTGCTGCTGCTGCGCCGGTTGCTGCTGAAGCTGCGTCGGCTCCTGTTGCTGCCGCTGCTGCGTCGCCTGATGCTGCTGCTGCTGCTGCGCCGGCTGCTGCTGAAGCTGCGTCGGCTGCTGCTGAAGCTGCGTCGGCTGATGCTGCTGCTGCTGCGTCGCTTGATGCTGCTGCTGCTGTGTCGGATGATGCTGTTGATGTGTCGGCTGCTGCTGCTGCTGCTGCGTCGCTTGATGCTACTGAAGCTGCGTCGGCTGCTCCTCCAGCGAGAAGAAAAGCCACCGTCGGTGGCTCCGATGACGATCACGACAGACTCCTCTGCCGCTTCCGCTGCTCCCTGTTCCTCCTCGTCCTCGGTGTCGCTGATGACGATGGTTTCGTCGCTGTCCGCCGCTTCAGTACGATAGGGCGTGGGAGGCCGTGCCGGCTCCCACGTGGACAGCGGAGAGTATCTGCCGTTTTTCATGCAGGATCCATCCGCTTCCCAGTCTGTCACGTATGGCGTGGCTGCCGGTGCCCATATCTCGTCCTCGGACTGTGGCGTCGCGGTTCCTTCGCGTTCTCCCTTTCTCGGTCGCACTCGTCTGGCAGCCTCGCCTTATTACTCAATCCGCTATTGCTATGCGCTCCGATTCAGTACGATTCCGATGCAGTATTTTGTCGGCTTCCTTTTATCCCTTGCCTTTTGTTGTTGCCCTTTCGGCTATAGCCTACTGTATGCAATTGCACGCGTATAGGTGCATGCATTTGTTGTTCGTTTTGGTTCTTGCTCGCGTTCTAATTTGACTTAAGTCTTGCTTTTGTTCTGCAAATGCTTTCCCCTTCTCATATATAAATGAAATTTTACTTTTTATTTTAAAAATAAAAAGCAAAATTACGTTTCCCCAGCCGTGGAGGCATCTTGGTCACCAGCAGCCTTGTATGGTTTCAGGTCAGCTATATGAGCGGTCCTCGTTCGCTTATCCGCTCCTGACCCCATTTTGCAGATCACCGGCGAGATGAAGATAACCACAGTATATGGTCCTCCATAACGTGGTGCTAGTTTGGCTGCGAAGCCGTCTGCAGCGTTGGATAGGTGTCGCTCCTTTGCCCACACCTGTTCCCCAATGGCCGGTTTCCATGGCCGCCGCCGCAGGTTGTAGTGCCTCGCCTTATCTTGTGCCGCTCTCTCCAAGCTGCGCCTCACAACCTGGAACACCTCTGCCAACTTGTTCGCTCTCTCAGTTGGACTTTGTGTTGCTTGGCCGGTGCCCACTGTTACCACATCGAACAGTGCTTTGGGCACTGCGGCGTATACCGTCAACTCACCCCCAGCTCGTCCAGAAATGTTTTAAATGCTCGGCTGATTAATTGTGTACCATTATCAGTTATGAGCACCTTAAGTACCCCGAATCTGGCCAAGATCCGCTCACGAAATGCTTTTTGTAGCGTTGTTGTGTTAGCGCTTCGGAGCGGCACCTTCTCCGTCCATATGGAGAATCTGTCGATGAATACCAACAGCATTGTATTCCCGTGCTTGGACCACGGCAGAGGTCCCACGAAGTCGGCGCACACAGTGGCCCACGGCTCCTCGGGGATCTGTGTCAGCATCTTGCCCGCTGCCTGGAGTTGGCTCGGCTTATACCGCTGACACAGTTCGCATTGTTGCACATATGTGCGCACATCCCTGCACAGTCCAGGCCAATAGTAGCGAGCTGCCACCCTTGCTATTGTTTTCCGGCTTCCAAGGTGTCCCGCCGCCACTGCGTCGTGGTTCTCCTTAAGCACCTATGCTCGCTTGCCTTTTGGTACGCTTAGTTTCCACGCCGCCACATCCTCGTGCCCGGCCTGATGTGGGATATGCCGATACAGTGCTCCCGCCTCTTCCACATAGGCAGAGAATTTTTGAGGCTTCATTTTTATCTCCCGCCGCAGTTTCTGGACCCATGGACACTAGTCGTTCGCCTGTTCCTCAGTGTCCACTAGCACTCGGCATGTCTCCTCGGGCAATGGCTGTAGAGACAATGCGTCTGCCCTTCCTATATCTGACTTCAAAGTCAAACTGTTGCAGTTCCTGCGCCCATTTAGCAATCCTTCCTGACGTGCTCTCGATGGAGTTGAGCCATTTCAAAGCCATGTGATCTGTTACTACAATGAAATGGTATCCTTCCAGATATGGCATCATCTTCTGAATGCCCCAGATTATTGCCAGACACTCCTTGTCGGTGGCAGAATAATTCCGCTCCGCATTATTGAGTGTTCTGCTGGCATACGATATGACGAGCTCCCCATCCTCTGATGCTTGCGTCAGATTCGCTCCAAGTCCATAGTTGCTTGCATCCGTTTGCAAACAAAATGTTTTGGAGAAATCTGGGCATGCCAACACCGGTGCTTCTGTTAATTTGGCTTTAACAGTCTCAAAAGCCTTTTGGCGCTCCTCTGTCCAATCCCACTTGGTGCCTTTCTTCAGTAATGCATTGAGGGGATGCACTGTTGTTGCAAAGTTTGGGACAAATCGGCGATGTCGCCACTCCAACATATTTGCCTCAGCTTCTTAATCTTGGACGGTGGCTTCAGTTCTGCTATTGCCGTTACTTTTTCTGGGTCAGTTCGGATTCCACTCTCCGTCACTCTGGGACCCAGATATTTTAGCTTGAAAAAATCGCACTTCTCGATGATGATTTTCAAGTTCGCTGCTCGTAGTCGTCTGAACACCTCCCGCAGATTGTGCTCTTGGCGAGTTTTCCCAATCACTACAATGCCTTCCAAATATGCAAACGCATGCGGCATCATATCGGTCCCAATGACGCGATCCAGTGCTCTCTGGAATGTTGCTGGGGCCGAATGGAGTCCAAATGGCATCACTTTCCAAAGAAACAGTCCCTTTCCTGGAACTGTAAATGCCGTCAGTGGCCGGCTGGATTTCTCCATGGGAATCTGCCAGAGAGCCACTCCTGTGTGTCTATGTCGTTACGGTGTTTATATCAACCGTTAAAGAGTTTGATGTGAGGAGCTGGGCCATTATATATATATGCCTAAATATATACGCACGCCCCCAGGGGGGTGAGTATATAACTTTTTGATCAAACTTAAAGGAATGTCAACAGTAACTCACATGCCAAATTTGGATGCTCTAGCTTCAAAACTGTAGAAGATATAGTTTTATCCGATTTGCCACGCCCACAATGGATGTAGATATATAAACTATATCTTAAAACGTCCGCGTGGTGTACACGAATATATATTCTAAATCCCATTTCTTAGACTGCAATATTGACGAAAATAACAGCGTTTTAGTCTTAATATATATAGCATTTCCCGATTTGCCAAGCCCCCTGTGGGCGTATCGGAAATCTAGTGTCCAAATGCTGCGCGTTCATACAGACAGACGACAGACCGACAGACTGACAAACGGACAGACAGCAAGACGGACATTGCACAAATCCAATAGACTCTTTTTCCCTTTGGGAGCAGAGTCTAAAAATGCTAAAAAAAACGGATAATTGTAAAATAAAACTATTTATTACCAGGTAGATTACGTACACAATCTTATTTGCACAAAATAATTTAACTAAAATCAAAAGAATCAATCAGATAGAGAAAGATTGGTTGACAAGAATACAAAATTTATAAAATATTGATAATCATCCTCATCTTATTTATACTTACAATTATAACCTATGTATCATTTAAAACTAGAGGGATATAGTCGACCAATCCGGAAAAGTCCGAGATATACAATGCCTGCAGTAGATTGGAGACTATATTTCAACTCAGCTCGTCTTGCTAATCAAGAATAAATATACTTTATATATACCCTTTTTTCAAGGGAATAAAAAAAAAAAATTTGATCAATGTTAACTAAAAGGATAGATTCGACTAAGTCGAAGTTTGGCAATGCCATTGATGATAAATAATATAAGTATTGTTTTTCTAATATGCCAAAAAGAGATCAAGATTTACGTATTTTCTAATTTTATTATGTTTAAAGTTTCATGACTAATTCTAACATCGCTTAAATATTAAATGATTTATGTTAAAGACTAGATAGATTTCTCGATTTGCCACTCCCCTTATGGGCGTCCTAAAAATATATCTTCTCACAAAGTCTATCAAAAAGACATAGGTCATAGGACATAGGTAGAGCAATCCATTTAGATAAAATCTAAATAGAAATGACTGCAGCAATAAATTAAACATTATTCACGTACTTAGTACTTTTAACGAATTTGTTTCCATTCATTCCAGAAACAATATTTTTGGTGCGATTGCACCGTTGATTGATGTCAACCAAAATGAATGTATAAATTATGGAATGGAGTGTATTAGCGTCACAAATAAATAGACACAAAGACAAATTAAAAAAATGCATACCAATCTATCAACAAAGATTAAACGACCAAAGTTAATACAATAATATATCATGTCAATACTCTAATAATGCAGTACAATAATATTGTTGATATTGTAGATATATATATATATAACAACAAACTTACAACAGAACATGACAAGCAGTGTCAAAAACTTTTACAATCTCTAAATTCAAGATTGCAAAATATTGGCATCAGAAGGAACATTGATATAAATGTACCTGATGACGTTAAATTTCATTCTGAATTTTACGAAAATCAGCTTAAAGAAGTTAATGAATCAAAGCCAATTATTGATACAGAATCTGATAGTGAATTGGAGCCAGTAGACTAATCAAATATTCCAGAGTTCGATGGAAGGCCGAAAGTCTACAAGTTTTCAAAGACGCATTGAATCTAATCGATTCTCTAAAAGGCGCACAACAGCTATATTTAATCTAATAAAGACTAAGCTGAAAGGTCATGCAAGAAACTTAATAAGTGATGAGTAAACTGTTGCTCAAATCAATGCAGAGCTTGCAAATACTGTAAAAGGAGAATCCGTGGAGATAATTTCCACAAAACTCCTAAATCTGCAACACGACCGCAAGATCACTACACCCAAGAGGTGGAAAAATTGAAAAGTTCTCTAGAAGGGGCTTATATAGCTGATAGCTTAACCCCAGAACGTGCCAATAAATAGACCACAACACAAGCTGTAAATGCAATGGTAAGGAACTGCGCTATAGATAAGGTTAAACTTATCATGCAGGCAGGCACATTCAGCACATTCAGTAAATTTGTTAACAGCTGCACGGAAGTGGTGGCTTAATTTGGTCTTGTTTGGACAAGCAATTCTCTAAAATGTATAATACATTGAGGATTGAATTTTTAAAATTAAAAAATGTTGCTAAGTAGTTGACTAGCTAGTTCGAAACTAGCAGTGAACGCCTTAGTGAGTTCAATTTTGACTGTGCTCCCAAAGCACAATTGGAGATGCAATCATTACCGGTTACATCTCAATTGTCTCCTTTACCAGCTCCGTCCCCTTTGGCTGTTCAGGCAATTTTATTTCGGGTTTCAACAAATGAATTCAATGGTATTTCTTCTCCATCTTCCATGGACCCGGAATCTTTACCGGGCCCGAGCAGTAAGAATGATGATGTTGATTTTCGACCTGTCTCGAGTCGGAAAAAAAAGACATCAACGAAAGTTGTGAGTGACACGATGGATCCTCCTCATATCCCTACTGTCCCTACATTAACGGTTGTTGCTCCGAGCAAACAAGTTTTTGTATCCAGGCTTTCGGCAGATACTACAGTGGAGTCAGTATCTGCTTATATTTCCAGTAAGTCCGCATCCCCTGTGTTGATTTCCAAATTCAATTTCTCGACTCCTCGGGAAATTGCATCTTTCAGAATCAATGTGCCGGTAGAAATGTTTCCAACTATTTAAGATCCCCACTTCTTTCTATTCTGAACCGTTCACTTTTAGATCGCTCTGTCATGCTGAGATTGTTGGGGTCAAAGTTAAACTCCCAACATTCTCGTTATACATGACTTGCTCCTATATTGCCCCTTCCTCCGATATACAAGTTTACGTTGATAATTTAAAGTGTATTAAGTAAATCTTCGAATTTGTTCAAGATACTGAATTATTTGTGGTGTTAGGTGTTTTTAAAATTCCGAACACTATTTGGTCTTTATTTTCTGAATCAATTTATTTCATTCCATCAACTTAACATGATTTTTTTATGGAATGCTTGACCTTCCGTTGTTTCAAATGAACTCAATATCAAATCAATTGAACCGAATTCTTGATCTTGTTTTCATTAATGATAACTCCATTATTGATGTTTCTAGATCTTCTCCACTGTCTGTTCCGGAGGATAACCCCCATCCTACATTAGAGCTAGCTTTGTCCCTAGTTATTCCACATACTTTTTCTTCTTCTTCAAATCCTTCATCACTTCGTCGTTGCTATCATAAATGTTATTTTAAATTACTAAATGAGTTGATTAATTCAACTAACTGGTAACTTTTGTATGACTTGGTTGACATTAATTTGCAACTAGTTTTTTCTATAACACTCTAAACTCTATTTTAGATGTGTGTATGCCTGCATGTGCTGTTTTGCCCCCTACAAATAAGCCCCTTGGTCTTCTCGAAGAACCATTTAAAAAATATTAAATCTAAATGCTATAAAAGATTTAATAAAACGGGTGCGAATGTAGACTGGTCGAAATATTCCATTGCAAAGTAAGACTCCACCTTCTTAATTCTCAATGTTATGAGAATTATTTACTTCCATGCAAAAGTCAATTTGTTCGGGACCCAAAACAATTTTATTCGTTTGTAAACTCGAAGCGTAAATCTTCCTGTTTGCCAAACACATTTTTTCATGGGTTGGATGAAGCTAGCAATGATTTTGATTCATCTGATCTCTTTGCTAATTTCTTCCAATCCACCTATTCTGCTTGTAGTCCCTATAATATGTCGTACCCATATTATATTTCTTCGTTAAATTGTTTTATTTGTCCTACTGTAAGCCTTGAGTCCCTTTTTATCTGCCATTGGCAGCTTAAAATCCTCTTTCTCCCCTGGTCCGAACAACATCATTAGTGGTATTATTAACGAGTACAGTGGTTCCCTTGCGTTTCCATTGAAAAGAATCTTATATCATTCCTCTCCACAAAAAAGGTGGCAGGTCTGATACTTCCAAATACAGGGGGTATAGCAAAATTATCTGCTATACCAAAATTATTTGCAAAAATAATTACCTCGACTTGGCAACATTTTTGCAAATCAGTATTATCTCCGACTCAGCATAGATTTGTACAGAGTCGGTCAACTGCAACCAATTTACTTGAGTTTACCTCTTTGATAAATGGATGATGGGTCTCTTGACAAAACGCAAACTGATGTAATTTAAACCGACCAGTAAAGCATTTGACTCAGTTCATCACGAAATCCTACTACAAAAGTTAGACTTTATTAGATTCCCTCCCTCACTATTGTCCTGGATTTCGTCCTACTTAAAAGATCGAACTCAAAGAGTTTTGCTCAGATCATCCAAATCGAAACTTGTTTATGTTTCATCGGGTGTACCGCAAGGTAGTCACCTGGGTCCATTACTCTTTACTGTTTTCATTAATGATCTTCCATCTTTAATATCTCACTCTTAGATGCTTATGTATGCTGATAATGTAAAGCTTTTTCTGTCTTATGCTGACTCTTCCCATCACCTACATCTGCAACAGGACTTTAATTCTATTTTACCTTTTTTCTATTTTAATATTTTAATAGATGTTAACGGCTATGTACCGGAGTACAGAGGAGGCTATGCGAGTATCTCTGGACCGTCGTCTGTGCGGATGCGGGCGGTCGATCGGTGATAATGAGAACGTCATCATTGATGGGCATTATTTCCTTCAGGTGACTGGGCTGAGTGTGGCATTGAGCCATGTTTCCCACGTGAAGCGAACTCGCACAGGTCTCGCGTAGTGACCGTACACAAAAGCTATTGTGCATGGTCTGGATGCACGCGGTGACTGCAAAGGTGTCCTTTCCGCATTCGGCCAGTGTGTTATCGACGCGTAGAATGGTATGATGGTGAGATACAGGGTAAATGGTGACCTTCTTACATCTGGATTCAACTTTTGGGAAAGCTATTTTATATGGATTATATCATCGGACCCTAATTTTTGAGGCTTCTATCAAGCTAACTATTGTAGTGTCCTGTTTGACAAGTGAACTCAAGTCTGCATTATTGAGGATTGTGGAGTTTATAAGGAGGATCTTTTTTTGGATCTCAATGGTTAGCAATCTGTTCCTTGCTAAAGCGCTTCGTATAGGTGTGGGGTGTCAAAATTATTTTTTCGGGATTGTTCTGACAGTGTTCTTATGTGTTCTGAATCAACATCTAACAGCTGCGCATATCTGATTGTGGGAAGGTATCGGACAATTTTTCTGTTTCTTCTATCATTCTAATGAATTCCGAGAGATTGCTGGTGTTCAAGAAGTCCCGTTGTTCGAATACCAGTACTTCACCGACTATTACTGGGATATAGTTGGCATGCCAGAAGTCAGTGACCCTAGCATATGATGAGAGTCACGAGGGTGGACCAGGAATTTTAACTGTGTGAGAACTATGGTGCTTTATTTTGATGATCTAAACTTCAAGCTAAATAAAAAGGTAAAACTATTTTAGGTTATCCATGTGGACCATCCTCCCCTTAACTGAGACGGACGTTAACTTATTTCCTAACCTCTTGTTATTTTTGAGGAATACTTCTCCTACTTCGAATAAGCGATTTTGTCTGGCTGCGTTACATCGCTTATGGTGTCTTATTGAGCTTTGGCTAGTATAGCACTAATACCTGAACGGCGCTCGTCGGACCCTGACTGGAGAATCTCTATTGGTTTTTCACGAGTAACCGAATGTAGAGTTTTATTGCATTGTATTCTACCGTTGCTCTCAGAATAAGTTCAATTGTGTCTTCGATTTTTTTTGTCTATTTTTAGACACCTAGCGATCTCAATTAAGGTTATGCTAATATAGTATTCGTTTTTAATATGGATGTGATGGTCTCTGAGTTGAATGCGGGTTCGTTGTCGCTATATATTGTTTTAATGTTAGGAAACATATGTACAATTTGCAACAAGGGGCCTTTCATATCGACAATTGTTCTGGGATGTTTTGGGATGCCTGTCATACTTTGCTTCGGTGCAAGCCCTGCAGTTTGTGACCACTTTTTTGGCTAGGTTACTCATGTTCGGAAAATAGTAGTCGCGAAGGACTTGTTTGATATTTTCTTGAGCTGCTCTGTGCGCCCTATTGTGCTTAGCTTTCACTTTTATCGGTTATGTCCTGCACAATTTTATTGCAGAACGAAAAGGAAAGTGGGAAAAATGATCGGAAAATAGTAGTCGCGAAGGACTTGTTTGATATTTTCTTGAGCTGCTCTGTGCGCCCTATTGTGCTGTGCTTTCACTTTTATCGGTTATGTCCTGCACAATTTTATTGCAGAACGAAAAGGAAAGTGGGAAATTAATTTGCTAATGTCGATAGGGTTTACGACTTCCGTATTTAGGACCTTTTTAAGTATCTTCAATATACTATTCTAATCAGTGAAGTTGATCAGGTGGCGGGTTTTGCTTCGAAACAAGACCAAGTAACGTTTTAGTGGGAAACGTGCTTCTTCCGGAATAATTTGGTTTCTGAAGCAATTCAAGGGTTTGTCCGTAGCCTCGACCGTATAGGTCAGTGAAAGTTGGATCGAGCATCAGCTACAAAATTCTCTTTACCCGGTTTGTAACAAACGTTGCCGTTATGTTGGTCAATGTAAGCTTTCCACCTCTTTATTTTCGCGTTAGTGTTTTTGTCCGCTACTGCAAATGAGAGCCCCTGGTGGTTAAATGGCTGGAAAATGTTAATTTCTCTGGAACCATACAGAAAGCTCTGCAATTTTGCTAAAGCCCACACAATGGCCAGTAACTCCCTTTCGTTGGTGCCGTAATTCAAGTGAACATTTTTCAGGGTACGTACAATCATAGTGATTGGTCTACCTTCTTGAGAAAGTACCGCACCAATTCAGTTGGCCGTGGCATTGGTGGTCAGGGCAAAAGGTTTCTTAAAGTCGGGGTACATGAGAATTACGTCTTCAGACGCCAAGATGTTGCGAAGGCGTTCAAATGCGTTGCGCTGGGTTTCATTAAAACCGCAATATTTTTGGACCTATGCTTACTCATCGAACCGTTCTCTCCGAACTATAGCTGCAAAGTCCTTCATGAAGACTCTGTAGTAGCTTGCCAGACCCAGGAAGAATCTAACAGTGTATATGTTTTTCGGGTTCGGGGTATTCTTGAATGGCCCTGACTTTTTTGGTCGGTATTTGTCCCGTCGTTACTTACGATGAAGCACAGGTATTCTACGCTTTCCTTAAAGAAGCTAGTTTTCTCCTGGCTTACTCTCATATTGGCTTCGATCAGGCATTTAAGAACTGTGTCGATATGGTTGACATGGTCTGACTCATTCTTTGAGAAAGCTATGACGTCATCTGCGTAGACGTAACATATTTTCCCAATATGTTCCCTTAGAACATCATCCATTGCCCTTTGGAAGATGCATTTTTAAGGCCAAAGGGTAGACGGCAGAATTCGTATTTTCGCGGTACCCTGACTTTAAGTCGAGGGTAGTGAAAAACTTGGCGTTTCCCAGGCTCGCTAGTATCATGGGAACACTTGGCATTAGGTAATGGTCAAGTATGGTTTTTTCGCTCAACAACCTGAAGTCAATGACCAATCTCTTTTTTGTGTTACCATAGGCATCTGTGCCTTTTTTGTCAACAACCCACGTTGGGCTGTTGTAAGGTGACCCTGATGATCTACCGTGCGAATTGTGGCGGTTTTTCCATTTAAGAATCATGTCTTTGAACTCCTTTTTAATGGAGTCAGGAACCACGACGAACTCGCGCACGTTTTGCTTCTCGACCATTCGCAATAGCTATTGTGCGTGGTCTGGATACATCCGGTGACTGCAAATGTATCCTTTTAGCATTCGGCCAGTGTGTTTTCGTCCATAAATTGGTGTGATGGTGACATACAGGGTAAATGGTGACCTTCTTACATCTGGATTCAACCTTTGGGATTGGATTATATCATCGGACTGTAGGCCCCTAATTTTTGAGGCTTCTATTAAACTAACTATTGGAGTGTCCTGTTTGACAAGTGAACACAAGTCTGCTTCACTGAGGATTGTGGGGTTTAGTATATTAGATTTTGCCAAGGTTATCGTGAGGATCAAATTTTGGATCTCAATGGTTAGCATTATGTTCCTTGCTAAAAGCGCTTCGTATAGGTGTGGGGTATTAGCGAAATTTTTTTTTTGGATTTTTATTATTTGATTTATGGTATCCGTTTATTTGTTAATCTATTTTTGAGTTTCGGAGTTTATAGCTATCTGCCTGGAATTTGACTCAATTAGCTGGGCTTCTATTACCCTGCTTTTTAGGAAATCAGAGGAATTTGGAGTGCCGCCACTACTTTCAATGCTGTTCATAGAAAATCTAAGCTCCTCGCCGTTCTATGGTGTACCTCAACAGGGTTCTTATGTGGTCTGAATCAACATCTAACAGCTTACGCATATGTGTTTGTAGGAAGGAATCGGACAATTTTTCTGTTTCTTCTATCATTCTAACGAATTCTGAGAGATTGCTGGTGAGTCTCAAGCAGTCACGTTGTTCGACCAGTTCGTATCAGTACTTCACCGTCTATTACTGGGATGTAGTTGGCATGCGAGATGTCGGTGACCCTAGCATTTGCTACTGCTAGGATGATAAGAGTCACGAGTGTGAACCAGGAATTTTAACTGTGTGAGAACTATGGTGCTTTATTTTGATGATCTAAACTTCTAGCTAAATAAAAAGGTAAAACTATTTTAGGTTATCCATGTGGACCATCCTCCCCTTAACTGAGACGGACGTTAACTTATTTCCTAACCTCTTGTTATTTTTGAGGAAAACTTCTCCTACTTCGAATAAGCGATTTTGTCTGGCTGCGTTACATCGCTTATGGTGTCTTATTGAGCTTTGGCTAGTATAGCACTAATACCTGAACGGCGCTCGTCGGACCCTGACTGGAGAATCTCTATTGGTTTTTCACGAGTAACCGAATGTAGAGTTTTATTGCATTGTATTCTACCGTTGCTCTCAGAATAAGTTCAATTGTGTCTTCGATTTTTTTTGTCTATTTTTAGACACCTAGCGATCTCAATTAAGGTTATGCTAATATAGTATTCGTTTTTAGACTCTGTTCCCAAAGGGAAAAAGAGTCTATTGGATTTGTGCAATGTCCGTCTTGCTGTCTGTCCGTCTGTCCGTCTGTCCGACTGTCCGTCTGTCCGTCTGTCCGTCTGTCCGTCTGTCTGTATGAACGCGCAGCATTTGGACACTATAGAAGCTAGAGACTTGTAATTTGGAATATATACTCGTGTGTATCCGCGTCAGATCAAGTTTGAGTATTTTTCCGATACGCCCACAGGGGGCGTGGCAAATCGGGAAATGCTATATCTATTAAGACTAAAACGCTGTTATTTTCGTCAATATTGCAGTCTAAGAAATGGGATTTAGAATATATATTCGTGTACACCACGCGGACGTTTTAAGATATAGATTATATATCTACGCCCATTGTGGGCGTGGCAAATCGGATAAAACTATATCTTCTACAGCTTTGAAGCTAGAGCATCCAAATTTGGCATGTGGGTTACTGTTAACCTTCCCTTAAGTTAGATCAAAAAGTTATATACCCACGCCCCCTGGGGGCGTACCAAATCGGTAATATATATATAGCGATTTGTATAAATCTTATAATATTTTGAGCGTATTAAGAGCTAGAGACTTGAAATTTGGAATACATGTGCAAGTAGATCACTCGGAATCAAAAATATATATTATAGATATTTACGCCCATTAAGGGCGTGGCAAATCGGATAAAACTGTATCTCCTACAGTTTTGGAGCTAGAGCGTCCAAATTTTGCATGTGGGATACTGTTGACCTCCTCTTAAGATAAGTCAAAAGTTATATATCCACGTCTTCTGGGGGCGTGGCAAATCGGGAATTACTATATCTTTTACTAAAACCGTGATAATTTCGGCAATATTTCCGTCAAAGAGTTGGGACTTGGAATATATATACTAGTATCCTACCTCTACCCAAAAATATATGTTATATATAGCTACGCCCATTTGGGGCGTGGCAAATAGGTTAAAGCTGTATCTCCTACAGTCTTAGACGTAGAGCATCCAAATTTGACATGTGGGTTACTGGTTATGAAATTTAAATTTACGAAAAAAAAAAAATAATAATAATCATAATGTAAGCCTCCGTAAAACAAATTCTAGTTGACCTAACTGGAGATTGAAGCAGGGTCTTCGCTACCACAACGCAAGTCTGTTTAACCAAATCAAAACACTTCCAAACTCAGTTTGGCACATAGTCGCGCAAGAGACGCCGTGGTGTTGTGGGTAGAGTGGTGGCATGCGAAGCGCGTGACCCAGGTTCGATTCCCAGCGCTGACGCGTGATATTATCATTTAATAAAATGTTTTTTTTTTATTTTTTTTATAACTTCTATGTTAGTTAATGGATTTGATAAAATTTTCAGCATAAATCCTTATATTTATTAAAACAAATTCTAGTTGACCTAACTGGGGCAAGTCTGTTTAACCAAATCAACACACCAAACTCAATTTGGCGCAAGAGACCCTGTGGTGTTGTGGGTAGAGTCGGTGGCATGCGAAGCGCGTGAACCAGGTTCGATTCCCATCGCTGCCGCGTGATATTATCATTTAATAAAATGTTTTCTTTTTATTTTTTATAACTTCTATGTTACTTAATGGATTTTGATAAAACTTTCTGCATAAATCCTTATATTTTATCAAAAATACGGTTTTACCTAAAAAATTAAAAAAAAATGTAAATGTGGCTTTAATTGCAACTGAACTTATATTAAATTGATTTTGTGAAATGTGGAGCCAGTATCCAAATTATATAAAAACCAAAATAGTATTATATTTTAAAAACTGACTGTAGCTAAATTGATGTAAAAGACATGCTCAAAAAAGGAATCTCAATAATCTCGCATTCAAGCATACGGAAAGACGGACGGACGGTCTACATATTTATTGAGCCTACACACCTTTAACAGGAACAGAGTCTGACGCAGTCGGTGGCGCCCGACTGCAACGTTCTTACTTGTTCAATATGGATGTGATGGTCTCTGAGTTGAATGCGGGTTCGTTGTCGCTATACAATGTTTTAATGTTAGGAAACATATTTACAATTTGCAACAAGGGGCCTTTCATATCGACAATTGTTCTGGGATGTTTTGGGATGCCTGTCATACTTTACTTGGGCGCAAACCCTGCGTTTGCGATCACTTCTTTGGCTAAGTTGCTCATGTTCGGAAAATAGTAGTCGCGAAGGACTTGTTTGATATTTTCTTGAGCTGCTCTGTGCGCCCTATTGTGCTCAGAAAAGAGGATTTCTAGTTGTTCACTTTTATCGGTTATGTCCTGCACAACATTTTTGCAGAATTAAAACTGAGTAGCAGGAAAGTGGGAAATTAACTTGTGTTGGAAACTTGCTAATGTTCGGAGATCGCAATGAATGGCATTTACGACTTTCGTATTTATGACCTCTTTAAGTATGTTTAGTATACTATTCTTGTTAGTGAAGTTAATCAGGTGACGGGTTTTGCTTCGAAACAAGACCAAGTTGCGTTTTAAAGCGAAAAGTGCTTCTTCCAGAATGATTTAGTTTCTGAAGCAATTCAAAGGTTTGCAGCGTCTGATGGAGCCTCGTTTTATAGGGCATTGATATTTTGTCTGGATAGAGCATCTGCTATAAAATTCTCTTTAACCGGCTTATAACAAACCTTGACAATCTCTTTATTTTCGCATTAGTGTTTTTGTCCGGTACTGCAAATGTAAGAGGCTGGTGGTCCGTAAAAATGTTTATTTCTCTGGAGCCATACAGAAAGTTCTGCAATTTACATAAAGCCCACACAATGGCCAGCAATGGTGACGTAATTCAACTCGGCATATTTCAGGGTACGTGAAATCATAGTGATTGGTCTACCTTCTTGAGAAGATACCGCACCAATTCCGTTGGGTTTCTTAAAGTCGGGGTACATGAGAATTACTCATTGCTCTGGGTTTCATTAAAATCGACCACAATCTTTCTGAACCTATGATTACTCACCGAACCATTCTCTCTTTTCAGAATATCTGTTATTAGCCGAGATATGGCTGAAGACTCTGTAGTTGCTTGCCAGGCGTATTCTTGAATGGCCCTGACTTTTTTGGGGTCGGACTTTGTCCCGTCCTTACTTACAATGAAGCCCAGGTATTTTAATCTTTCCTTAAATTAGCTAGTTTTCTCCTGGCTTACTCTCATATTGGCTTCGATCAGGCATTTAAGTACTGTGTCGAAATCACTATCTACTTTTTATTTTCTATTTACTTACACTACTAAGTTTAATACGTACTAATTTTGTCTAAGTTTTCTATTAACAAAATCTTTAGTCCTTTAGATCCCATTAATATCGCTGACTACTTTTAGCTGTGATCTGGGACATAGCTAGCCGGTCGTTCAAATAAAATTCCCCCAACGTGTCGGTGATATTATTATGGTATTTGATGTAATTTTATATAGGCTATCTAATTATTAAATAATATTTTTCTTATGTAAATTCATATATTTTTATTTTTTTGTTACCTTCTGTTACACACGTTTAGTCAACATAAATAAATAAATAAAGAAATAAATATATAAATATGACTGTTGTAAGGTGACCCTGATGGCTTGATGATGCCGACTTTCAACAATTGCTTGACTTCACTGTTTACGAAGACAGTAACGCCCATTAAATTAGGGTAAGATCTGGCATATACGGGTTGTCCAATTCGCATATACGGGTTGTCCAATTCGCACGGTGGACAACCCGTATATGACAGATCTTACCCTAATTTAATGGGCGTTACTGTCTTCGTAAACAGTGAAGTCAAGCAATTGTTGAAAGGGAGGACTTCTTCTGTTGTTGAGAAGGCCTTTTTCCTCTTAAGAATCATGTTTCTGAACTCCTTTTTATTGGAATCAGAAGCCACGATGTCGATTACATCAGTGAAATTTACATCGGCATATCCATGTTATTGAATTTCCTCAGATATGCCCTTATATTCTAGTAAGTTCTCTGCTAGGTTCAACTTTAATCCGTCTTATGTTAACAAGTCGAATCCTCTAATAGCGGCCTTTGCTGCCTTTTCGTACACTGCCTTTGGTTCTTCAGTATCTTCCTGAACAATATTGTTGGGCCTGTTTGACGATCTGAGGAGTTTCTCCTCTTAGGAGCGTTTGACTCATTCTGTTGGTGCTGATTGTAATCTGTACGCTGTCTGAACTTGGACAAAGAGTCTGTTAGGTTGCTCCTGTCGATCGTCCTTCTTGCGGTTTTGTTTCTAGCAGGTTAGCTATATTGTCGGTTTTTGCTGTTTTCAGCGGATTGAGTTCGTTCTTCAACGACCTTAGCGCAAATATGCTTCTTTCGATGCAAGCTTCCGCCTCTCTGGCAAGAGCTAGTGCAGAAGGCAAGTCTTTGGGTTGCGCCGGGAATACAATAGCTCTGAGTTATTTTCTCAGGCTCGAAATAAAGGTGTGCAAGGAGTTGACCCTAACTTCAGCATTGACCAAATCTGCGCATTCTTGTTCATACGAAATAACAACCTTGTTAGTCAGAAGTGTTTATCTTTTTTCGACATCGTGCTACGTGAAGGCCATGTCACCTTACCTGACCATGTCTAGGTTTTGACTCAGTAGACGCAAAGATGTTTTGTCGGAATAGGTACTGTTTGTGGCGGGGCGGAAACGCAATCGGCATATTTGGGTTTAATAGTGAAATAAAAAACGTGGGGTTAAATTCACAGCACTTGCTATATATATTCTTCGTTTTCAAGATGTTCAAGTTGATAGATTTTACACAAAAAAGGAATGCGATGAGTTGCGTGTCTCAAAAAGAAGTGAAGTGCTCGCATTGCAGTGGACCTGACCGCAAGCTTGCGTTGCTAACGCAAGCTCACTCTCTGAGGGAGACGGAAAGTTCTTTCAGGCGTAAGCTCAGCTCAGCTGATCTGGCTGCTCAAGCTTGCGTTGCTTACGCAAGCTCACTCTCTGAGGGAGCCGAAAAGCTTGCTCAGGCGAAAGCTCAGCTCAGCTGATCTGGCTGATCCACTGGGCGTTGCTGACGTAAACATTCCGCCCCCCCTGCAATATCTTGCAATGGAGGAATCCTTAGCCGCCCTCAATTACGCGTCGTCCCCGAAAGCACCCATCCAAAAGTTGTGCTTTGGGCCACGGGACCGCCGTCCTGACTGGGGAGGCAGCCTTGTTGGAGGACTGCGGCGTACATTTCGGCACCCAATAGTAAGGATACGGATGCGGGCCTGCCGAACTCGGGGTCGGCTTACCTCAGGTGGCGGAACCCGTCCTCTTCCACTGATGCGATGACCTCCTTCCGAAAATTTGGGCCATTTACGGAGTGGATGTGCATGGTACATGCTCTTTCCTCCCCCACCGGAACCACGGAGCCCCAACGCCGACGCCAGGGACGCGTCAATGCGGTTCCCAATCACGCACGGGTTCAGTAGCGCGCGCAGCTCGTACGTCCTTTGCCCATTGTCCACCAAGACTAGTGCAGTGGGCAGCAATGTCGTCACGCGGTGTTGCAGCAACGACGACAGAGACGGCGGATCTGCGGAGCTAGCGTGGACGGGCGGAGATGCTGGCCTCGGATCCTCGACCGATGACCGGGGGGCGGGCATTCGGCGCTGTTTGCGTTGGGGGTGCGTTGTGGGGGAGCCACTCCTTCGTTTCTCTTGAAGATGGTGCAGCGTGTGGTGCTTGCCTCCACACGTGCGACACCGGTCTCCGCTCCGACAGGATTGGCTGGAGTGTTGGTGCGCCAGGCAGTTCGGGCAGTACTTATTGATTAATACTGCCCGAAGCCGCTTTTCCGCAGATAACGAGATGAAGCGTTGGCATTTTTTCAGGGCGTGGACGCCTCGGCAGACCGGACACCGGAATGCCCCAATTTTGGGCACCTGCCGACGATTTGTTGTCGAATGACGCTTGGGAGCCATAATCTCTGGATACGGATAGAAGAAAACTTGCATTAGATTATTGGCGACGTTAATGGGAGATCTTAATACAGAGACAGGAACTGGACACCAGGAAGTAGTGGTTGACGACACAAGACAACACTGCGGTTTTAAACAGACCGCACATTACATAGGGGAGGGGAAGACCCGCTCTCGTCGGCCACCAAAAGGATGAGCTTTGCGATTGGTCGTCGGATGGTGCCGCGGGTGGTAAGCACGTCCACCACACGGACCTTGCCATCAGGTCCTGAGCAAGTGTCCTGGACTCTACCGAGGCGCCAATCTGTTGACGGGATGTTGTCCTCTTTAATGACCACCATGTCATTCGTTTGAATGTCCCGCGCTGGTTGCTGCCATTTGTTCCTCTTATGTAGTTCCTTTAAATATTCGTCCTTCCATCTCCTACAAAAGTGCTGCGTCAGGGACTTAACGCGCTTCCAGCGGTTAATGCAGGACATGGGCGCTTCATGGATTACTGGCTCAGCAATCGAAATGAGAGGGCCTCCGGTTAGGAAATGCCCTGGAGTGAGCGCTAGCAGGTCAGTTGGATCCTCTGACATTGGAGAAATGGGTCTGGAGTTCAAACAAGCTTCTATGCGACACAGCACAGTAGATAGCTCCTTCATTTTATATTTCACCCCATTTGCTGACTTGTGAAAGAGGCTCTTGAAACTGTTCACTCCAGCATCCCATAGTCCGCCCATGTGTGGGGTGCTTGGTGGTATAAAATGCCAGGACAGGGAGTGGTGATGGTAGGCAGCGGAGACGGCCTGCTGCATTGCCTCCACCGATTCTTTGCTGAGGACTTTGGCCGCTCCAACAAAGGTTTTACCGTTATCGGAATTTAGATGTGATGGACAGCGTCGTCTCGAAGCGAATCGTGAAAAAGCTGAAAGGAACTTCTCAGTGTGTTTGAGTTTTTACATTCGCCCAAATCAACATGCTATCTACAGCTAAGGCATAAGGATTATCAGCCGGACCAGATGGCACGTAAACATCCCACCATTATCGCTGTGTGTGGAATTATCAGTTTTAAGATAGTTCTTAGACCGTAATAAAACCCTTTTATGTTTATTTAGGTCATTTCTCAGCAAAAATAGATAATCCCAAATCTCATGTTATCACATATCATAAATCATTATTGATCCTTACAACCTAAGAAACTGTATATAAGACCATCATTTTCATATAATAAATCAGTATTAAAGTAGCACTTGAAAATAGAGCATCGTGTCTCGTCTTTCACTATTTCTTACTCATCTCCGTTGTCCAGCTGGTTCAAGTACTAGTTGCGACGCCCGTAGTCACTGGTTCTGTACTAGAGACTTACAAAAACATAATATTAAAAATACCTAGTCTTGGTTCTGCACCAAGGGCTAAAAAACAACACAACATTTGGTGACCCCGACGTGATTATTACAAGCATTCTGTAATATTATCAATAGTATTTGGTCAACTTGGCGACCAACTCTTCAAAGAAAATAGTAGATTCATTTGGCGAACACTATTTTTACTACAACTTGGCTATCAGAATTTTATAGTTATTTTAAAATAAAATGAGAATGATGGAAGGACTAATTAATAATCAGATTTTGATTGGTGAGGAGATCCAAGTTTTAATAAGAAATTATAAGAAGGATCCTCAGGAAAGGAAGTCAAATTCGACATACTTCCGTAATAAGGCTGATCAATTAAATCAGCTCTGGACTGCCTTCGATCAAGGGAATGAAAAAATAAAAATTCAAATGGCTGAAAAACCAGTAGAGAATTTTTATACAAAAGAGAATTACTTCTCAAAAATTAAAGATATTGTAACAAAATATCAAGAGGAATTTTCCAAGATTTTGAGCGAATTTGACCCTAGGGAGACAGCACACATGGATTTTATACCTCTCCAAAGACATCAAACTGCTCTACTAGCAGCATTACAGAGAATGCTTGGTCAAATTTCTCAGGAATCACAGGCACGGTTCATGCCGCTTATAAAGGAATATTGGGAAAAAATTAACAATATTCACTTCGAGATCTTCAGAACGTTTGAAGATCCAATCGCGCTTGGATACAATATGGCAAACTATTTAAATGCGGAGGCAGCCATTTTCCAAATCCAAAGCACACCAATTGATGTGAGACCATCAATTACTGCTGCAGCTGCACAACCTCAAGTGCAGTTGCCGAAGGTATCCATACCAAAATTTGATGGATGCTATTTAAAATGGCAGCAGTTTCATGACCTATTTAATAAAATGATTCATGAATCAACATTGCCAACAGTACAAAAAATGTGGTACTTAAAAACAAACCTCTCCGGAGATGCTGAAAGACTGGTCAGACATTTAGATTTGACAGAGTCCAATTATGAAGCCGCCTGGACTATGCTAAAGGAGCGTTTCGACAACAAGCGGGTTCTGACAACAACAATTCTGCAAAAACTGTTGGATCAATCGTCAGTAACTAACGATGCATCGTCAATAAGAAACTTCCACGACAACATCCAAGAAACACTTGCTGCATTAAGAAATGTCGGTATAGAAACTATCAATTGGGATCCACTGTTGTTAGTACTACTGGCAAGGAAATTGGACAGGATCACTCATGTACTATATGAGCAGTCCATTAAGGACACAAAAAAAATGCAACCAGTAAATGAGTTCCTGACATTCTTGGAACAAAGATTCCTGGCATTGGAAGCCATTGGAAGAAAACAATACGTCCAAAAAGAAAAACAGAAGGTATGTGCATCTGCCTCATCAGAAAAGGATCAGAATTGTCAATTCTGCAACTCACCAGAGCATCGAATTTATCGATGTGAACAATTTGCGTCTAAGTCCGTAGACGCACGTTTAAAATGGGCACAAGTCAAAAAATTGTGCTTAAACTGCTTGCGACCCAACCATGTGGCCAGGGCATGCTTCTTACGGAGCTGCATGAAATGCAACAAAAAACATAATACGCTGTTGCACTTGGAGAACTCACATGATGTAAAAATAACCGCCGCAGCAAATAGTACAAAACACAATTATGTGCTACTCGCCACTGCTCGAGTCGAAGTACATGGAAACAACGGCCGATTTGGAGAATTCCGCGCACTTCTGGATTCAGGATCACAAATCAACGTGATTTCTGATTCCTCTTAAGAATCATGTTTCTGAACTCCTTTTTATTGGAATCAGAAGCCACGATGTCGATTACATCAGTGAAATTTACATCGGCATATCCATGTTATTGAATTTCCTCAGATATGCCCTTATATTCTAGTAAGTTCTCTGCTAGGTTCAACTTTAATCCGTCTTATGTTAACAAGTCGAATCCTCTAATAGCGGCCTTTGCTGCCTTTTCGTACACTGCCTTTGGTTCTTCAGTATCTTCCTGAACAATATTGTTGGGCCTGTTTGACGATCTGAGGAGTTTCTCCTCTTAGGAGCGTTTGACTCATTCTGTTGGTGCTGATTGTAATCTGTACGCTGTCTGAACTTGGACAAAGAGTCTGTTAGGTTGCTCCTGTCGATCGTCCTTCTTGCGGTTTTGTTTCTAGCAGGTTAGCTATATTGTCGGTTTTTGCTGTTTTCAGCGGATTGAGTTCGTTCTTCAACGACCTTAGCGCAAATATGCTTCTTTCGATGCAAGCTTCCGCCTCTCTGGCAAGAGCTAGTGCAGAAGGCAAGTCTTTGGCTTGCGCCGGGAATACAATAGCTCTGAGTTATTTTCTCAGGCTCGAAATAAAGGTGTGCAAGGAGTTGACCCTAACTTCAGCATTGACCAAATCTGCGCATTCTTGTTCATACGAAATAACAACCTTGTTAGTCAGAAGTGTTTATCTTTTTTCGACATCGTGCTACGTGAAGGCCATGTCACCTTACCTGACCATGTCTAGGTTTTGACTCAGTAGACGCAAAGATGTTTTGTCGGAATAGGTACTGTTTGTGGCGGGGCGGAAACGCAATCGGCATATTTGGGTTTAATAGTGAAATAAAAAACGTGGGGTTAAATTCACAGCACTTGCTATATATATTCTTCGTTTTCAAGATGTTCAAGTTGATAGATTTTACACAAAAAAGGAATGCGATGAGTTGCGTGTCTCAAAAAGAAGTGAAGTGCTCGCATTGCAGTGGACCTGACCGCAAGCTTGCGTTGCTAACGCAAGCTCACTCTCTGAGGGAGACGGAAAGTTCTTTCAGGCGTAAGCTCAGCTCAGCTGATCTGGCTGCTCAAGCTTGCGTTGCTTACGCAAGCTCACTCTCTGAGGGAGCCGAAAAGCTTGCTCAGGCGAAAGCTCAGCTCAGCTGATCTGGCTGATCCACTGGGCGTTGCTGACGTAAACATTCCGCCCCCCCTGCAATATCTTGCAATGGAGGAATCCTTAGCCGCCCTCAATTACGCGTCGTCCCCGAAAGCACCCATCCAAAAGTTGTGCTTTGGGCCACGGGACCGCCGTCCTGACTGGGGAGGCAGCCTTGTTGGAGGACTGCGGCGTACATTTCGGCACCCAATAGTAAGGATACGGATGCGGGCCTGCCGAACTCGGGGTCGGCTTACCTCAGGTGGCGGAACCCGTCCTCTTCCACTGATGCGATGACCTCCTTCCGAAAATTTGTGCCATTTACGGAGTGGATGTGCATGGTACATGCTCTTTCCTCCCCCACCGGAACCACGGAGCCCCAACGCCGACGCCAGGGACGCGTCAATGCGGTTCCCAATCACGCACGGGTTCAGTAGCGCGCGCAGCTCGTACGTCCTTTGCCCATTGTCCACCAAGACTAGTGCAGTGGGCAGCAATGTCGTCACGCGGTGTTGCAGCAACGACGACAGAGACGGCGGATCTGCGGAGCTAGCGTGGACGGGCGGAGATGCTGGCCTCGGATCCTCGACCGATGACCGGGGGGCGGGCATTCGGCGCTGTTTGCGTTGGGGGTGCGTTGTGGGGGAGCCACTCCTTCGTTTCTCTTGAAGATGGTGCAGCGTGTGGTGCTTGCCTCCACACGTGCGACACCGGTCTCCGCTCCGACAGGATTGGCTGGAGTGTTGGTGCGCCAGGCAGTTCGGGCAGTACTTATTGATTAATACTGCCCGAAGCCGCTTTTCCGCAGATAACGAGATGAAGCGTTGGCATTTTTTCAGGGCGTGGACGCCTCGGCAGACCGGACACCGGAATGCCCCAATTTTGGCCACCTGCCGACGATTTGTTGTCGAATGACGCTTGGGAGCCATAATCTCTGGATACGGATAGAAGAAAACTTGCATTAGATTATTGGCGACGTTAATGGGAGATCTTAATACAGAGACAGGAACTGGACACCAGGAAGTAGTGGTTGACGACACAAGACAACACTGCGGTTTTAAACAGACCGCACATTACATAGGGGAGGGGAAGACCCGCTCTCGTCGGCCACCAAAAGGATGAGCTTTGCGATTGGTCGTCGGATGGTGCCGCGGGTGGTAAGCACGTCCACCACGCGGACCTTGCCATCAGGTCCTGAGCAAGTGTCCTGGACTCTACCGAGGCGCCAATCTGTTGACGGGATGTTGTCCTCTTTAATGACCACCATGTCATTCGTTTGAATGTCCCGCGCTGGTTGCTGCCATTTGTTCCTCTTATGTAGTTCCTTTAAATATTCGTCCTTCCATCTCCTACAAAAGTGCTGCGTCAGGGACTTAACGCGCTTCCAGCGGTTAATGCAGGACATGGGCGCTTCATGGATTACTGGCTCAGCAATCGAAATGAGAGGGCCTCCGGTTAGGAAATGCCCTGGAGTGAGCGCTAGCAGGTCAGTTGGATCCTCTGACATTGGAGAAATGGGTCTGGAGTTCAAACAGGCTTCTATGCGACACAGCACAGTAGATAGCTCCTTCATTTTATATTTCACCCCATTTGCTGACTTGTGAAAGAGGCTCTTGAAACTGTTCACTCCAGCATCCCATAGTCCGCCCATGTGTGGGGTACTTGGTGGTATAAAATGCCAGGACAGGGAGTGGTGATGGTAGGCAGCGGAGACGGCCTGCTGCATTGCCTCCACCGATTCTTTGCTGAGGACTTTGGCCGCTCCAACAAAGGTTTTACCGTTATCGGAATTTAGATGTGATGGACAGCGTCGTCTCGAAGCGAATCGTGAAAAAGCTGAAAGGAACTTCTCAGTGTGTTTGAGTTTTTACATTCGCCCAAATCAACATGCTATCTACAGCTAAGGCATAAGGATTATCAGCCGGACCAGATGGCACGTAAACATCCCACCATTATCGCTGTGTGTGGAATTATCAGTTTTAAGATAGTTCTTAGACCGTAATAAAACCCTTTTATGTTTATTTAGGTCATTTCTCAGCAAAAATAGATAATCCCAAATCTCATGTTATCACATATCATAAATCATTATTGATCCTTACAACCTAAGAAACTGTATATAAGACCATCATTTTCATATAATAAATCAGTATTAAAGTAGCACTTGAAAATAGAGCATCGTGTCTCGTCTTTCACTATTTCTTACTCATCTCCGTTGTCCACCTGGTTCAAGTACTAGTTGCGACGCCCGTAGTCACTGGTTCTGTACTAGAGACTTACAAAAACATAATATTAAAAATACCTAGTCTTGGTTCTGCACCAAGGGCTAAAAAACAACACAACATTTGGTGACCCCGACGTGATTATTACAAGCATTCTGTAATATTATCAATAGTATTTGGTCAACTTGGCGACCAACTCTTCAAAGAAAATAGTAGATTCATTTGGCGAACACTATTTTTACTACAACTTGGCTATCAGAATTTTATAGTTATTTTAAAATAAAATTAGAATGATGGAAGGACTAATTAATAATCAGACTTTGATTGGTGAGGAGATCCAAGTTTTAATAAGAAATTATAAGAAGGATCCTCAGGAAAGGAAGTCAAATTCGACATACTTCCGTAATAAGGCTGATCAATTAAATCAGCTCTGGACTGCCTTCGATCAAGGGAATGAAAAAATAAAAATTCAAATGGCTGAAAAACCAGTAGAGAATTTTTATACAAAAGAGAATTACTTCTCAAAAATTAAAGATATTGTAACAAAATATCAAGAGGAATTTTCCAAGATTTTGAGCGAATTTGACCCTAGGGAGACAGCACACATGGATTTTATACCTCTCCAAAGACATCAAACTGCTCTACTAGCAGCATTACAGAGAATGCTTGGTCAAATTTCTCAGGAATCACAGGCACGGTTCATGCCGCTTATAAAGGAATATTGGGAAAAAATTAACAATATTCACTTCGAGATCTTCAGAACGTTTGAAGATCCAATCGCGCTTGGATACAATATGGCAAACTATTTAAATGCGGAGGCAGCCATTTTCCAAATCCAAAGCACACCAATTGATGTGAGACCATCAATTACTGCTGCAGCTGCACAACCTCAAGTGCAGTTGCCGAAGGTATCCATACCAAAATTTGATGGATGCTATTTAAAATGGCAGCAGTTTCATGACCTATTTAATAAAATGATTCATGAATCAACATTGCCAACAGTACAAAAAATGTGGTACTTAAAAACAAACCTCTCCGGAGATGCTGAAAGACTGGTCAGACATTTAGATTTGACAGAGTCCAATTATGAAGCCGCCTGGACTATGCTAAAGGAGCGTTTCGACAACAAGCGGGTTCTGACAACAACAATTCTGCAAAAACTGTTGGATCAATCGTCAGTAACTAACGATGCATCGTCAATAAGAAACTTCCACGACAACATCCAAGAAACACTTGCTGCATTAAGAAATGTCGGTATAGAAACTATCAATTGGGATCCACTGTTGTTAGTACTACTGGCAAGGAAATTGGACAGGATCACTCATGTACTATATGAGCAGTCCATTAAGGACACAAAAAAAATGCAACCAGTAAATGAGTTCCTGACATTCTTGGAACAAAGATTCCTGGCATTGGAAGCCATTGGAGGAAAACAATACGTCCAAAAGGAAAAACAGAAGGTATGTGCATCTGCCTCATCAGAAAAGGATCAGAATTGTCAATTCTGCAACTCACCAGAGCATCGAATTTATCGATGTGAACAATTTGCGTCTAAGTCCGTAGACGCACGTTTAAAATGGGCACAAGTCAAAAAATTGTGCTTAAACTGCTTGCGACCCAACCATGTGGCCAGGGCATGCTTCTTACGGAGCTGCATGAAATGCAACAAAAAACATAATACGCTGTTGCACTTGGAGAACTCACATGATGTAAAAATAACCGCCGCAGCAAATAGTACAAAACACAATTATGTGCTACTCGCCACTGCTCGAGTCGAAGTACATGGAAACAACGGCCGATTTGGAGAATTCCGAGCGGTAAAAACACTGTCACTAGCAGTGAAAAATTCAACCATAAGAATTGAAGGCATCGGAGGAAAACCCAATTCAATGAAGTCCAGGGTCAACGTCCTCATTAAATCAAAGAATGGAAATTACACGACACGAATAGAAGCATTCGTGTTACCACATATTGTGGCGGACCAACCGACCCACAAAATTAAGGACGTATCCTGGTTACCAAGTAATCTACCACTGGCGGATCCAACCTTTGAAAAACCTGGAAAGGTGGATTTATTATTAGGAGCAGAACATTACTTCGACCTCATACTGCCGGAGCAAATTAAAAGGAGCCCAAAATTACCATTGATACAGAACTCCAAATTAGGCTGGATAATAGCTGGGAAACTTCACGCATCGGCTCCAACAGCTGCTACGTGCTCCGTCGCAACTACAGCTGATGACACCGGCGAGTTGCTGGAAAGATTTTGGAGATTGGATAATCTGGAACCGACACAGCCCTATCGGACCCCAGCAGAGTCGCACTGTGAATCCCATTTCCAAAAGAACATACAAAAGGCAGTTGACGGAAAATTCATAGTCAAACTGCCATACTCTGAAGATGTTTCAGCGCTGGGAGAGTCTCGTGAGCTGGCTATAAGGCGTTTTTTTGCATTGGAAAAAAGACTCTGCCGTGATCCAGAGCTACAAAGTAGTTACGTAGAGTTCATGAAGGAATATAAAAGACTCGGCCACATGAAGGAAGTAACACCGCAGAATGTTCCGAGCTCTCACTACTTCATTCCACATCACTGTGTGTTAAAACCAGACAGCAGCACAACAAAGTTACGAGTAGTATTCGACGCATCTGCAAAATCATCATCAGGAAAGGCCCTAAATGATATCTTGTACGCTGGCCCGACAGTACAAAGCGAATTATTTTCAATTTTACTGCGTTTTAGAACCCATAAATATGTCTTCACCGCTGACATTGAAAAGATGTATCGTCAGATATGGATAAATCCGGAAAATCAATTTCATCAGATGATAGTTTGGAGAAACTCACCCCAGGAAGAACTAAAGTACTACAGACTAAAGACTGTCACATACGGCACAACGTCAGCACCGTTTTTGGCAACAAAATGTTTGCAGCACTTGGCAAACTTAAACACGCTACAATATCCATTCGGAGCAAAGACAGTGAAAGATAATTTTTATGTCGATGATTGTCTAACGGGAGCAGATACACTAACAGAAGCCATTAAACTCCGAGACGAAGTCAATAAAATACTTCTACCAGCCGGTTTAAGACTTCGCAAATGGTGCGCTAACCATGAAGAACTGCTCCAAGGAATCTCAAAGGAAGACACAATACCACTGGTAAAACTGGATGATACTGAAAACCACAGTATCAAGACATTGGGTATGACATGGAGCCCTAAAACTGACAGTCTCCATGGACGAGCTCAAGCCGCAGAAACAACTAAAATCACAAAAAGAGTTGTATGCTCAGAATTGGCAAAAATATTTGACCCATTAGGACTCTTTGCCCCAGTTGTAGTAAGAGCAAAAATATTTATGCAACAACTATGGGAGTCAAAAATTGACTGGGATGAGGAGCTATCCCCAAGTCTTAAAAGGGACTGGAAAGTATATCGGGATGACCTTCAAAGTCTCAATAACCTCAAGATCCCTCGACATATATTCGATGGAAAAATGGCAGTAACAAAAGAAGTGCACACCTTTGTTGACGCTTCGGAGAAGGCATACGGAGCTGCAGTCTATATTCGGGCGACATACAAGGATAATTCAACAACCGTCCGCTTGCTATGTGCAAAATCCAAGGTAGCACCTTTAGCAAAGCAATCACTACCTCGTCTGGAACTTTGTGCGGCAGTATTAGGATCGGAACTTACGGCTCGAGTACGAAGAGATCTGCACATGAAGAGCAACTGCAATCCAGCGTATTTATGGACAGATTCAAGGATTGTCCTATCATGGATCAATTCACAATCTTCAAGTCTAGAAACCTTTGTAGCAAATAGAGTTGCGAAAATTCATGAATTGACGACAGCAACTCAATGGCGTCATGTCTCGTCACAAAACAACGCCGCAGATATACTGTCACGTGGAACATTAGCGAGGAATCTAGATTCAACTAGTTGTTGGCTACACGGACCGTTATTTCTCCATGGATCACCGTCAAAATGGCCAGAGCCGTTTATTCAACTGCCCAGCGATGACAACACGGTGGGACGAAAGGGAAAACCAAGGAGTGTAGCCGCTCCTGTCGCTGAAACAGGAGATGCAATATACTCAATTAACTACAACGATTCATTTCGAAGGCTACAGCGCATTATAGCATATATGATGCGGCTACGACAGCCGAACAAGAAAAGTAATACACTCACACATGAAGAGTTGGAACGTGCAAGAATAACCATATTACGCAAGATTCAACAGACTGACTTCCCGGAGGAATTAAGAGACCTTACAAAACATGGCATGATAGACAATAAAAGCAAACTCAAATCCATGACACCGTTTGTGGACAAAGATGGAATTATAAGAGTGGGTGGTAGGATCGAAAAATCAGCTCTATCCTTTGACGAAAAACATCCAATTTTATTACCATACAATGAGACAATTGTAAAATCTGTTTTACGAGAACTGCATGAGGATAATATGCACTGTGGACCACAAGCACTACTGGCCAAATCAAGGCAAAATTACTGGATCATTAAAGGAAAAACCATGGCCCGCAACATTACCCAAAACTGTGTTCGATGTACCCGAGCTAAGCCAAAGATGTTCCAGCAATTAATGGGCAATCTACCGGAACAACGCGTCACCCCAGCAAGACCATTTCAAAATGCTGGAGTTGACTACTGCGGTCCATTCTGGATTCACCACAAAATTCGAGGTAAACGCCCAGACAAGGCTTACATTGCAATATTTTGTTGTTTTGCGACTAAAGCCGTCCATATGGAAACAGTAAGTGATCTGACCACTGACAAATTTATCGCTGCCTTAAAAAGATTCATGGGACGTCGTGGAAATTGTCAAACATTACATTGCGACAATGCTACAAATTTTGTGGGCGCCAACAACAAATTGCAAGAATTGGAAGATGCAATTTACAATCCCAAGGCCAAAGCCAGTATATTGACAGAATGTCAAAGGAGAAACGTAAAATTCGATTTCATTCCACCGCGAGCACCACATTTTGGCGGACTCTGGGAAGCAGCGGTAAAATCAGCAAAACATTTATTGTTGAAAAATGTATCGACTGCCGCATTAACGTATGATGAACTGGAAACGGTTGTAATTGAAATAGAGGCAATACTTAATTCGCGCCCCTTAACTCCAATGTCAACCGATCCCAATGACTTTGCTGCACTGACACCTGGACACTTCCTGATTGGGGAACCGCTAACAGCACAAGCTCATGATATGGCAACGACACACGGAAGATCTCTCGGACAAAGGTTGGACCTACTTCAACATCTAAAGCATACTTTCTGGACGCGATGGTCACAGGAATATCTTCACGAACTCCAACAACGTACAAAATGGACTAGGTCAACCGCAAACGTATCAGAAGGAATGATGGTACTCATAAAAGAGGATAATATACCATGTCGACAATGGCCTATCGGAAGAGTTCAGAAGGTTTACACCGGCACCGACAAGCATATACGAGTAGTAGATGTAAAAACAGCGCATGGCACATTTAAGCGTCCGATACACAAATTAGCACCATTATTAGCCATCGATGAACCACAACATAAGCACCCACTCGATGATACACCACAAACCGATCGCTCAACTAACCCGAAGGCAAAACGTATCAAACTACCCTGTATGCCGTCTCTGACAACGATGTTGCTCACAATCATATTACTACTTCCGTTAGTATTGACACAGTCCATCAATATTACACAATTTGAATCCAAACCTGGCATATACTATGAAAGAATTGGATCAGCTCGACTGGCGGTAGCGGATTGGACCATCATAGCTTATTATGATCTGGAACCATATTGGAGTGAGATGAAAACGTTTTCTAGAGGTGTCGATAGCATACGGAAAATGTGTACCGACTTAGGCATCACAGTTCCATGTCAAAACATATATCAGCATTTCAAGCATGTGGAGAACGAATTAACGGCTGAAAATGAACTTCTGCAACAAACACGACATAAAAGAGCGCCACTCGACATAATTGGAAATATAGCTAGCAGCTTATTTGGAGTATTAGATTCTACTTATGCGAAGGAAATGACCGAAACTATACAAAAGGTAAAGCAAAACGAAGACTATTTAGTATCGATTTTAAAAAATCAGACTTCCTTTGTGGACTCCACCTACAATGTGTTAAAGCGTGACGAGGCCATGATTGAAAAACGACTAAGAAACATGGAAAACCAATTCAACGCCATGCTAACAGAGAAGACCCAGCATAATTTGTTTCACTGGTATCTCTCTCTAACTACGCAACTGACATTAATGGCAACAAACCTTCAGCGAATGCAAGCAGAAATGGTAAATGTACTCACTGATGTGCGACACAAAACAATTAGTCCACTGCTGCTATCACCAGGTCAACTTCGACAACAAATAGAGCAGATGAAGGATCACTTAAAGATAGGGCAACAAATTCCTAGTACCAATGGTGATGTACTCCAACTATACAAAATGATGCAAGCCGAAGGAGCCATAGTAGACAAGCACGTCATTTTCAAAATAACATTACCACTTATATCGACGCAGACGCTGGAACTATACAACGTAATTCCTATTCCAGTGGTGTCGTCCCGAGGAATTACAAAAATATCAATAGACGTACCATTAATCGCCGTCAATGATCATCGTGATGAATTCCTGAGCCTTACATATGAGGAATTTAAAAATTGTCATCTCCTTCAAAGAGATGAACACATATGTTATCATAAACAATCACTCTTCAGGATGGAACATTGTTGTGAATTTCTAATGTTTAACAACAGAACGTCGGACAACTGTTTAACATCAACAACAAATCACTCGCTTACGTGGGTTAATATGTTTTTCAAGAACGAATGGATATTCGCCACACGGACCCCTATGGATCTCTCAGCTGTTTGTTCTGATGGCACTTCAAGCATCCAACTACGAGATGTTGGACTCCTTGCAATGAATGAAGGCTGCTCCATTCGCAACGCAAACATGATTATAACAGGCCATAGCCGATCAACAAGCACAACGTATTCCTCATACGTGCGTTTTGGTAATCTAACCATACTGCCACTTCATCAAAATACAGCTGTAAATAAGTCAAGAGAAGTACTAGAGGCGAGCAACCTACAAAATATACATATGATACCAGCAAATGAAATCCAACTGCCACAATGGATTTCACCGATAAATCATTCCGTCATCATGTCGTACATCGCCGTAGCAGCATCAGTAGTCTTACTTGCGCTATACATCAGCAGAAGGATCTATCCAACAGCACCAACAACACTCAGGACCCAAGGCAACATATCGGCTCCAGTAACTGGACAAGATGCATTTCGGATCGACATATCTGGTAGTTAAACCACCGTTTAACGGCGGGGAGTATGTTTGAGTTTTTACATTCGCCCAAATCAACATGCTATCTACAGCTAAGGCATAAGGATTATCAGCCGGACCAGATGGCACGTAAACATCCCACCATTATCGCTGTGTGTGGAATTATCAGTTTTAAGATAGTTCTTAGACCGTAATAAAACCCTTTTATGTTTATTTAGGTCATTTCTCAGCAAAAATAGATAATCCCAAATCTCATGTTATCACATATCATAAATCATTATTGATCCTTACAACCTAAGAAACTGTATATAAGACCATCATTTTCATATAATAAATCAGTATTAAAGTAGCACTTGAAAATAGAGCATCGTGTCTCGTCTTTCACTATTTCTTACTCATCTCCGTTGTCCACCTGGTTCAAGTACTAGTTGCGACGCCCGTAGTCACTGGTTCTGTACTAGAGACTTACAAAAACATAATATTAAAAATACCTAGTCTTGGTTCTG
>JAWNOY010000011.1:0-130000 GCA_035045545.1 Drosophila gaucha
ACTACAGTTTATACTAGGCGAAATTCACTGTTAAACAATTTCGGCTTGGATGCAAATTTTCTGACAAGTTTCAGAACCCATAATATTGGCATTCAAAAAAAGTATACAAATCTCCGTCTTCTACTTTTTGATATACAGTTTCTTCAGTTTTTGGGGTTAGTTGCAGGTATTCAAAATTTGAAATGTGGCTTATTATCGGTATTTTTATCACAGAAAGTTACATAGTCAACTTGGAATTTTTCAGCATTTATGGTCCCAGTTATGGCTTAAAAGAGCCAAGAATATCGATTCAGGATGAGTTATCGAAAAAAAGCTTGTACTGCGTATAGTATACAAGAATATATATCTAAAATTTCAAATCTCTAGATTTTGCTGTACATGATCTACAGACAGGATGGGTCTCGTCCATGGTCTCGTACATGTTAGATCGACTCGTCGTCCTGATCAAGAATATATACTTTGGCGTGGTTCGCCACGCCTGTCTGATCGTTTATAGATTGTCACAAACCAATTTAAAATCATATTTGAAACAGTACTTTTTTGCCATTTTTTGTTTTTTGAATAGAAATTGACAGTTTTTGTGTTCATAAGTTTGCTCAACTCCTCAAGCTCACCCTCTCTGCACTATTTTTCATTTTTTACTTCCCGAAATTTCAAAATAAAAAATGACATTTTAATTATGAAAAAAGCCACACACACTCGCATATTCTTCTACATTGCTAAGTCGCATGCCGCAATAGGGCACATTTTATGAACAGAATTGGCGAGAACGCGGTTGAGCTCATGCAATTTGTCAAATAATTTCATTGATAAAGTTATATCTCACATTTGAAATTCAGTTTATTGCCATTTTATTATGAAACACGGCTTTAAATTTTTTATGTTTGCTACGAGCTTCATTTTTTGAAAAAATTGCCGGAAAATTCGACTGCTCATTAAAACCCAGGAAACCTTAGTCAAAGCCAAATTGCCCGAGTCATGGTTTTCAGATCAATTTCAAATAGCGTTTATAGTAAATGCCGATTTTGAGTTTTGATTTGCTTCCTTTTTACAGGCGATCCCATTAGGGATTTCATCTTCTCACCGACCACGACAACCCCTTAAATTAAAATTTTTAATCTTTAAAATTTTTTATAAATAAAATTAATTCACGGGAATAATTTTAATTTTCGAAATCAGTTTTTTTTTCACATTTTTCCAACCGAAAAAGTAAAAATTTTCGGTAGAATTAAACAAAATCGAAATGGCTAAATTAAAGATACTGTATTTTACAAGTACTTTGAGGGACATATTGCTTTGGGTTCAACCTACTCAATCAATTTGTCAAGATCCGTCTAGAAATTTTGAGGGTGGAGGCAGCTGACTCTTCCAGTACTGCAGAATTCTAGGGGCTGCCAAATTCTTCTGGCTAGGCGTCTGAGAATCCTGAAAGTATTTTTAGAATCGCTTGAAGTATTTCTTTTTGCAATTTGATTCAATTTCCGATAGTTGAATGGTCTGAATGAATTTGAAGAATCCTATTCAATTTTTTACTTTTCTTGAAGTATTTGATGTTTATAAGGGTTCAAACCCTCGTTCTCAGTTCGTATAACAATTCCATTTAAAAAAAAACAGGTTTAAAGTAAAATAAATTTCGGATTGTGGTTTTTGAAAGAAAAATTGCGAGAACAGAAATGTTTAGAATTTATATCGATCCCACAATAGCTACACAAAAATCATAAAGTCACTAGATTGAAAAAAAACAAAAACTACTTACAGTGGCCTTGCTCCGACCACCGCTAAAAATTCAAAGATTAAAGATCATATCAAATAAACACAAAAATCATTCACTGAAAGCGACACGACGCGTCTACGAATGTTTTTTGCATAGTTTTCGAATAGTTTTTGTTGGCAACTCTTTATTTTTGCGGTTTATTAAGTAACTTCCTCTATATATATAAGTATTTCAACATGACAAGCTAAATAAACTAATGAAATTTAAAACTCCCCATTTTTATACCCTGAACCCATTGATAATGGGACCCCATGTAAAGTATATATTCTGATCAGGGCGACGAGTCGATTTAGTTCCGTCCGTTATCCGTTTGTGTATACATTATGGACAGACCCGCCAGAGCGTTCTTACTTGTTTATATAAAGACAGATAATAATTTGAATGAGTAATTTCGTACTTTTACAATCAACTCCACAATAAAATTTGGTAAAAAAAAATTTAAAAAAAGAAAATCAAGCTTCCATTTTATTATATACATATAAAAAAAATTTTTGCATTTTTTTAAATAAAAAAATAAAAAAAGGAAAATACAATTTAAGAGTAAATATTAGCTCAACCAATACAGTAGCTAATATAAGAGCGTATATATTTCGGCTATAGTCAAAATTCCAAGATGTTTAAGTTCATGAAAAGTCGTCCGCATAAAGTTGTTCAAAGAAATTGATATCATAAATGCTCACTTTCAACTGTGCAGCACAAAGTTACAGTGTGTGTGTGTGTGTGTGAAATACACTATCATATGGTTTTTTGGGGTCATCTAGGTTTCAAGTCAAACTCTGCAAAGTTTCAGCGTCTGGGCGCAGTCATTAAATGAGCGCCCAAGTTTTAGAGGTTGGCAATGTTTTAGGATGAGACGCATTCGTGATATGATTTTCACACGCACACACTGTAAATTGCATTAATTTAATGAAGATGAAAATGAGAATTTGAATATGAATATGAGCTGAAAACAAAGCATTTGGCGTCTATGCGTTTAAATTTTGGTGATTTATTAGTGAATTTTCAAGAATATGTTAATACCCACATGCTTAGCAAATTTCTCATTTTGTCTCACAAATGATGTAAACTGCAAGAGGTGTTCGCCTAAACACACGGCTTATAAAAATAGATTTAAATTGGCTTATGGCCATATTCTCAGCTCTATTGAAACAATAGAGCTTACCCAAAACAGAAACACAGTTTTAGTGATTTAATACAGTATCTTTCCAACTGCCGAGACGAGCTCGGTTTTTTTTTCAAGCAAACAAATACCGATTTTCTTATTCTAATATAAATTTCCAGAGAAATTGCTGAAAAGAATAAATTTTTGCAAATATGCAGAAAAATAATTAAAATGCAATGAGAACACAACAGTGTGATAAAGTCGTAGGAACTCCTTATATAGAATATATATGTAAAGAGCTAGAGGGGTATTTGTCAAGAAAACGAAGTCCTCTTCATAAACATAGTTGAATAACAATTTTTCTAGTTTCTCTCAAGAAAAGCATGTTATCAGAGAGAAGCTGTTATACTGTTCTATTTGTCAATCAAATTTCTTAAACAACACAGATCGCATGCACAGTACAGCATTTTTATGGCAGATGATTAGTAGAGGATAGCATTTTTATCAAATATATATATATATATATATTTGATAAAAATGCTATCCTCTCCTAATCATCTGCCATAAAATGCTGTACTGTGCATGCGATCTGTGATTTGTTTAAGAAATTTGATTGACAAATAGAACAATATAAGCAGCTTCTCTCTGATACTTTGTATCTTTGGAACTCTTTCTTTTTCTTGAGAGAAACTAAGAAAGAGAATTGTTATTCAACTATGTTTATGAAAGAGGACTTCGTTTCTCTTTTGATACTTCGTTTCTTGCGTGCCCGAGATTTAATATCGATATTTTATCTTTCGCTCTTTACATATATAATTCTATATAAAGAATGTGGTTCTACTGGAACTTTTATCACACTGTTTTGTATTATTTTATTCTCGGTACGATTTCTATTATTTTTCTGCATATTTGCAAAAAAAATTTATTCTTTTCAAGTAATTTCTCTGGAAATTTATATTAGAATAAGAAATCGATTTGATTTGTTTGACTAAGCCGAGGAAAGCTTTTTCATCTCATGCAGTTGGAAAAGATACTGTATTAAATCCTTCAGCTACATCTTCTTTGAGTGTGTTTCTGTTTTGGGCAAGCTCTATATGAAGAATTTATTGTTTTCAATAGAGCTGAATTCTTATAACCTAGAATAAGCCAATTTAAATCTATTTTTATAGATCTTTGGCTTACATTTCGTGTGTTTAAAGAGCGAACACCTCTTTTAATGACAGTTTACATCATTTGTGAGACAAAATGAAGTATTTGCTAAGCATAATGAATTATTAACATATTCTTGAAAATTCATATCGATACTAAGACTAAACACGCATAGACAAATGCTTTTTGTTTATCTCAACTCATATTCCTTTCAAATGCATTTTCATCTTCATTAAATTAATGCAATTTTTATGCGTTGACTCGGCCTGTATATGTATGCTTGTGTGTGCGTGTGAAAATCATAGCTCGCAATGCGTTAAAGTGCATCTAAAAACATTTATAGCCTCCCTTCGCTTGGGCGCTCATTTTTTAACTGACTTTGCGCCCAGACGCAGCAAAGGCTTGCAGGATTGGCCCAAGGCTTTCGTCCTTGTCTGACCCCAAAACCGTATAATGATGAATTGTATTTCACACACACACACACACACACGCACACAACTAACTGTGCTGCAGTTAGCTGAGCATTTATGATATCAATTTCTTTGAGGCAACTTTATATGAGATGACTTTTCATGAACTTAAAGCATCTTGGAACACATTAATATAGCCAGAAATATATACGCTCTTATATTAGCTACTAGCTTATTGGTTGAAACTAATATTTACTCTTAAATTGTATTTTCCTTTTTTTTATTTTTTTTTTATTTTTTTAAGAGTTAAAAAATGCAAAAAATTTTTTTTTTTTTTTTATATGTATATAATAAGAGCTTGATTTTCTTTTTTTTAAATTTTTTTTTACCAAATTTTTATTAATGGAGTTGATTGTAAAAGTACGAAATTACTTTTTTTTCATTCAAATTATTATCTGTCTTTATATAAACAAGTAAGAACGCTCTAGTCGGGTCTGTCCGACTACATACATATGTATACACAAACAGATAATAACGGACAGGACTAACTCGGCTCATTCGCCCTGATCAAGAATATATATACTTTATGGGGTCCCATTATCAATGGGTTCAGGGTATAAAAATGGAGTTTTAAATTTCATTAATTTATTTAGCTTGTCACTTGTTGAAATACTTATATATATAGAGAGTTACTTAATAGAAACCACAAAATAAAAGAGTTATACCAACAAAAACTATTCGAAATATATGCAAAAAAACATTCGTAGGCCGCGTCATTGTATAATCGCTTTTAGTGAATGATTTTTTTTGTGTTTGATTTGTATTTGATATATGATCTTTAATCTTTTGATTTTTAGCGGTGGTCGGAGCAGAAAAATGACCGAACCACTGATATTCCGATATATGGTTTTGTTTTTTTCAATCTAGTGACTTATGATTTTTGTGTGATTTGTGTTTTGGTTGTTGGGATCGATTTGCCTATAAATTCTATTCTATTTCTGTTCTCACTAATTTTCTTTCAAAATCACCACAATCCGAAAATTTATTTTACTTTTTTAAACCTGTTTTTTTAAATGGAATTGATTGTATAATTACGAACTGAATTTAGTAGGGTTTGAACCTCTTATAAACATCAAATACTTCGAAAAGTAAAATTGAATAGGATTCTTCAAAATTCATTCAGATTATTCAACTATCGAAGCTTGAATCCCGCAAATTGCAAAAAAAGAAATACTTCAAGCGATTCTAAATACTTCAGGATTCTCCAGACGCCTAGCCAGGCTCTTTAGGCTTGGCAGCCCCTAGAACTGCTACCCCTGCACGAGTACCAGAAGAGTCAGCTGCCTCCACCCTCAAGAGCTACTGGAACGGATCTTGACTTAAATTGATTGAAGCTTTAATAGGTTGAACCCAAAGCAACCCTATCTTCCTCAAAGGAATTGCCTAAATTTTGGTATCTTGGCAACTCGTTTCGGTGATTTTAGACAATTCTACCGAAAATTTTTACTTTTTTCGGTTGGAAAAATGTGAGAAAAAAAAACTGATTTCGAAAATTAAAATTATTCCCATTAATTAGTTTTATTTATAAAAATTTTTTAAAAAAAGTTAAAAATTTTAATTTTTTAAGGGGTTGAGGCTATCATTGGTCGGTGGAGATGGGAAATCTAATGGATCGCCTATAAAAAAAGGGCTAGGCATATAGGAAATCCAAAAATATAGTTAGCTGATCCACCACAATGGCATTTACTATAAACGCTATTTACTGTAAAAGTAGATCTGAAAACCATGACAAACGACTCCTATAGAGGGCAGACCCCTAATAGTTTAGGGTAACTTTGACTAAGATTTCTGGAATTCACACTGCTATTTTAATGAACAGTCGAATTTTCCAACAATTTTTTCCTCAACTCCTGGTAGGCAAACATAAAAAAAGTTGCTTTAAATAGTTTCATAATAAATAATAATAAATAATTTCATGTGGATATTTTCTTTTATCAATGAAATATTTGACAAATTGCATGAAGCTCAACCGCGTTCCTATTATTTTGAACACAGCTGTATATATATTCATAAAATGTGCTACATATTTGCGGCACATGCCAGAGACGGGAAGACCTAGAGCGAGAGCAATGTAGAAGGAATGTATGCGAGTGTGTGTGAGCTTTTTTTCATAATTAAAATGTCATTTTTTTGTTTTGATGGCTGTCAGCAGCAGCCCCAAGTACCACATAAAGCCCATTTAAACACTTTCGAGCTTAAAACACAATTTAAATACAGAATAGACTCGAGAAGTAAAAAAAATGAAAAATAGTGCAGAGAGGGAGTGAGAGCGAGAGTTAACTGAAGCAAACTTATAGTTTACCTAAAAACTTGAAAAACTAAAATCGAATTTCTATTCAAAACAAAAATAAGCAAAAATTTGCTTTTTAATACCCTGAACCCATAGAAAATGTGATTTTAGGGTTTATTGGTTTTGTGACAATCTATGTAACAGTCAGAATGAGGCGTGGCAGACCACATAAAGTATATATATTCTTGATCAGGACGACAAGCTGAGTCGATCTAGCCATGTACGGACATGGACCGCCCGTCTGTCTGTTCGTCCGTATGGACGCAGCGATCTCGTAAACCACAAAATCTAGAGATTTGAAATTTTAGATATATATTCTTGTATACTATACGCAGTACAAGCTTTTTTTCGATAACTCATCCTATTTCCTTATTATCCATAGAAATCGATATTTGGACTTCTTTTTTAAGCCATAACTAAAGAACCATAAATGCTAGCCATTCCAAGTTGACTATGTAACTTTCTGTGATAAAAATACCGATAATAAACATTTCAAATTTTGGATACCTGCCTTCATTAGCCCCAAAACTGAAAAAACTGTATATCAAAAAGTAGAGACTTTGAATTTCGCATATACACACATTTGAATGCCAATATTATGTTCTGAAACTTTCATCAAGAAAGTGCATCTAGAACCGAAGTTATTTAGCAATTAATTTCGCATACTGCTGCCCTGAATGCAGCCCAAGCGCTGCAGCTATATAAGCTACGCACGTGCTTGTGTGTGCATGAGTGTGTGCGTGCAGAGGGTAATATGTATAGAGAAAAGATGTTAAGTAGATTGTTTGATCACAACATCACCTAGAACTTGGTTCAGGGTATCTCGTAGTCGGGCTGTCACGACAAGAGCGTTCTTACTTGTTTGTTTTTAAAACAAATTTTTATATTCATATTATATTTATTATTTTCCCTTTGGTGGCTTACGAAATCATTCAGCAGCAGCTTGACCTGCTCGAGCCAGGGCTGCTGAGATGTGGAACATCTCTGTCAATACTGAAAAGTTACTGCACATGACATGGGTGGCAGAAGTCGAAATACCTAGGCCTCACTCACCCTTGGCAAGCTCAGCTCAGGCCTTAAAGATGACAGCTGAATCTGAAGTCGTCCAAGCTGCATTGGCTGCTCGGCAGCACCTATAATAAGGTGCTGCTCCATAAAACCATTCTAAACCGAATCTGAAGCTCTGGCAAACGTTGAAATCCTGCAAAGATTTCAAACCAAGCTGCTCCTCAGATTGGTTCGTGCGCCTCAATAATACACAAAGACCTTGACGTGCCATCGATCAAGAATGGGATCCGGAAGTTTGGTATTCGACACCGCTCCAGACTTCGAGGCCATAATAACCAACTGCCGCTGAGCCTACGCTGGACAACAGCACACACACACACACAAGATGCCATCCCCTGGACCTGCCCTTCAGACCAGAGATGGACAGGTGATTCGTCCCCCGTTGATGAAGCAGCTGCCGCACTCTTTAACAAACACATTCTAATTGTATTTCACACTTCCCTTTGCCAAAAAGCTTTAACTTTTAATGCATTTGTTCATGTTATGTACACTTTTTATGTGATTTGTTTATTGTACCCGGAAAATAGATTGCAAATAAATACCCAAGACAAAAAAACAAATACTAAATTGCTGCCTTTAATTCTTACATCCCCTAAATTATGTACTCTATGCTTTTTTCTATAGCTTAAAACAAACAATCAAGAAAGTTCTAGTCGGGACTACGAGATCCTAAGAACTTTTTTGGACCTTACATCGTTTCACACCTAAATGTATTTAACGACATAAAAGATTAAAGTATAAAATTAAGAAAACGTTTAAAAAAGATTTATAAATAATAAATAAATAAAAATACTTCATACACTCTACTTATTGTTCTCAGTTAAAAAGACGCCACTAAAGTAGCAGCGGGAAGAATTACAGTTAAGTTGAAATTGCGATTTAACAAATACAATTCAAAGAACAGCACACATTTGAATGTATGTGTGCACACGTATAGACTGTGTGCACAGTGTGCACTGCACACGTATTGGCGCTCCATGTCGCGTGCCTTTGCCGATTGACAAAATGTTTTCTTTAATAACTTCTGTGTTACTTAACGGATTTTGATTAAATTTTCAGCATAGAATCCTTTTATTTTATTAAAAATATGGTTATACTTAAAAAATATAATAAAATGAATTGTGGCATTAGTTGCAACTGAACTTCAATTAAATTGGTTTTTTAAAATGTGGCGGTAGTATCTAACATATAAGAAAATCCGAAATTGTATTTTATTTATAAAAAGCTAAATGCAAATTTTGGTGACTGTAGCTTAAAAGATGTAAAAGATATGTTTAAAAATGAAAGCCGGATAAGTTATCCCCTAAATTATAGATAAGTTATAGAATATCTGAAATAAACTTGATATGCGCGCTGTGCACAAGGACCTTCGTGCAAAATTTTCAGACTCTAGGTTTAATAGGTTCTGAGATCGACGCATTTATACATACGGACAGACGGACAGGGCTAGACTATATGTAATTTATGGGATCTGCTACGCCTCCTTCTGCCAGTTACATACATTGTCACAAAACCAAGGCACCAAACGACTAATTCAGATGTCTACTGTGAAAAACGGCCAGAATTGGGTATTCATGAAGGTGTCAGATTCCACCAGGATTCCACTCACCAAAAACTGAGAGAGTTTGGCTGGAACATTTTGAATGCATCCACCATATAGCTCTGACCTGGCACAATTAGATTATCATTTCTTTCGGTCTTTGCAGAACTGCTTAAATGGTAAAGCTTTCCAGAATGATGACACTGTGAAATCGCACTTGGTTCAGTTTTTGATTGCACAAAAAAAAGACCAGACTGGAGACTAAATAATTGCTAAAAGTTCAGTCTAAGTATTTGAAAAAATGTCTTTGCTTTTGATCAAAAAAATATTTGACATTTGATTTCGAGTTCGAGTCGTTAAGGTATATAAAATTGATACGCAGCGTAGACTACTGACATTAAGTAACTGTAGCAACTAGCTGCGGGTGCTTATGGAAATATATAAATTTCAGATATATTTGATATATATATATATGTATCGTTTATAAGGCCTAAGAGCAAGGGAAAGGGTTAGGAATTTGTGAGCATTTGCCGCAACACTTGACTTGAATTTCTTAAGCTATGCGTGTGTGTGTGTGTGTGTTTCGCTTTTGTTAATTTCTGTTGTTTGCTCTAACCCCAACAATGGCTAAACAGGCACACACGCACACACGCACACACACACACGCACACACACACACACGCAGCGCACTTGTGCCAGACAGACAAATGAACACAAGCTTGAAAGGCTGGATAAGATGGCCTGGCTGGCTGTACAGAAGACATTGCGACACATACACTCGCACACACACTGGCACACACACACTCGCACACACACACTCGCACACACACACTTTCGCACACACATGTAAACCACATAAAAAGCAAAAGGCAACACGAATAAAATTGATGTATGTGCATGCTGTATGTGTGTGTGTGTGTGTGCGAGTGTGTGTTTGACTGTGCCAGTGTCAGTGTGCGTGTGTGCGTGTGTGTGTATGTAGATTACTCATACGCAGCTTAGAGCCGCTGCTCAGTTAGGCTTTTAACTTAAAAGACTTGCCTGGCTTGATTCTTGTTCTTCTCCTTCTTCTTGTTGTTGTTGTTCCTTCTCTCTGTTGTTGTTGTTGTTGTTTTTTTTCATTTATTTTTATTTTTATTGTATTTAACATATATTTTGCATATTTTTATTTGTTATTAGCCAGCATATTGGCCTTGCTTTCATCAAATATTACACATACGCACTGTGCACCAAAAAAGAATTTACCAAAAAAATTACTTACTCTACATATATGTATGTATGTACATATGTATGTATGTATATGTTAAGCGAAATAAATATGTCAAATAAAAACTGTAAACAAACGCGACCAACGCCAACACACAACAAAACAAAGCATATGTTTTTTCCTCCTTTTTTTTGGAAGTTTTTTTATAATTGCAAAAAAAAATTATTTTTTTTTTAATTTTATTTTTTGATTTAAATATTTTGAGAAATACTTTTTTAATGCTTTCGTTTACCGTGTACGTGTGTGTGCGTTCGTTCGTTCGGGCTTGGCTCTGTGTGTGTTTTGTAATCCGCACAAATCCGCTGGTAAATTTGAACTGAATGAGTTCAAAAGCTAAAATGAGTTTGCATACCCAAACGCTTCAGTTCATTGGCAACTGCCGTTAGCCGAGCAATGAGCCGAACTTGGCCGAGGGACAGCCGAGCGACAGCCGAACCAAGCCGTCATATAGAACGAGCCATTGAGCTTTTCACGAGACCCTTCTCACACGAACAGCAACGCACAAAAGTGCGAGAGAGAGAATGCGAGTGCGAGCGAGAAAGAGGGGAAGAGCGTAAAGCGAGCTTTTAGCGCAACTGTCAAAAAATTTGACCAAAAATTTCAAGGAATACCCGTTATCAGATATAATAATACCTAAATATGATATTGTATTCTTAGGCAAAACTGTTCTATGGCACACGTATAACAGTTTTTTAAGTGTACGAAAAAATTTCAAAAATGTTTTCATTTATATTGCAAAAGAACAAGCAAAAATGTAACTTTATTTCAATAAAACTAATATTAAAATATGTTAAATTTTTTTATTTTTTTTAATTTTTTTTTCTAACACAAAAAACTGTTTTATGTTTGTTTTAAAATTTGCAAAAATCCGTTTTATTTTTGTACACTTCAAACTTTATATTTTTTAATCAAACATATTAAAATTTTATAAAATATATATTATGATTTAAATAAATTAAATTTGCAACTTTTTTAAAACAATTTTTTTAAATATTTTTTCAAATTTTTTTTTTTCTAGTTATTTTAAATAAGAAAATATATATTTTTGAATATATATATATTTATTTTTTTAGCTCGTTGCAAATTCTAAAACATTTTACAATTCTATATAATATAAAATTTTATAAAATTATAAATTTTAAGAGTCTTTAATTCGAAACACTTTTCCAATTCAGTTTTATTTATTACTTTGCTTCAATTTGTTTAAAAAATTACAACAAAAATTGTTTTTAAATTTTCTAAATATTTTTCACACACTTAACGAGTTTAAAGTATTTTAACTGAATAAAAAAAATGTATTTGTTTCACTTTTAAAAAAACAGATATTAGAATTTGTTGCTCAGGCTCAGAGGACAGCTCAACTGTTGAAGTGAACTGAACGGAACTGATGTGAAGCAACAACTGAATGCTCGAGCGCCAAGCAAAGCCGACAAATGCAGCAGCAAGGAGCGTGAGCTTTGAAAGCTTCTACTGCGAGAGCTTTCAAGGCTAGAAGAGCGCAACGTTCGGCTTTTACGACACGGCGACTGCGCTGCCGTGAGAGTGAGAGAGAAGGAGCGAGTAATTATGAAGCAGTGTGAGCGAGAGAGAGAGAGAGAGGGAGAGGGAGGGAGGAGACGGAGGGAGGGAGAGAGGTAGTGCCGAGTGTGCCTATATTTCGCACGTCCTTTTGTTGCTGCTGCTGCTGCTGCTGCTGCTGCTGGCGCACACCTGTGATTTAGCGAGGACGCACGACGAGGACGAGGACGAGGCCGAGAATCCACGTTGTCCTCGTGCCAGCTGATATTTACCTTATTCCCCACAGCCGCAGCTAAAGACGCAAAGAAAAGCGAGAATAAAATAAAAAATAAGACCAAAAACCAAAAAAAAAAAAGCAGGCGAAACACTAGACACAACAACAATAAAAACAGGGCCAGGTGGGAGGCAAAGAGAGAGAGAGAGAGAGAAGAGGAGGAGGGGGAGTAGCTGTGCTTTATTCACAAACGCACTTAGAAATGATAGCCCTGGTTTATGCTAATGTTTGCCGTTGCTTAAAGTAGTCCGCCAGCGAGTCCGTCAGTCAGTCAGTCAGTCAGTCAGTCAGTCAGTCAATCAGTCAGTCAGTCAGTCAGCTGCTTTTATTGGGAATAGCTCGCGAGCCTAATTTGAAGCTGTCATCGATACGCCTCGTAATTATTTGGAAATTTTGCAAAGATTACTTAACTACCTAAAATTAGCTTTGGCATTTCATTTTTTTTCCACTTCTCTTATACTTCTTAAATTCAGAGGAAGTTGGCATTAAATGGGAAAAGTAATTGAGATACTTAAAGCATATTCATGAGCGAATTTCAACTTGACTTTTAAATTCTCAACGTTTCGCTCAAGGCATCCAAATCGGTCGCTGGGTTATTTTGCCACAGTAAATACAGTTAAGAAATTATAACTTTATTAATTTCCGAAAAATTATAAATGAAGTAGCTATTACTCTTTCATCTGTTCGTCAGTCAGTCAATCGGGGCAGATTAGCCGCAGTCAATCTAACAGTTAATCAAGGCAGATTAGCCTTTTCCATCGGATTCCAATTTGTCAGTCAAAGAGTCAATCAATTAGTTAACAGTCAGGCTATCAGTCAGTCTATCAATCAGGACAGATTATGAAATAACATCAGGCTTCTACTTCTCAATCAATCAGACATTCCATCATTCAGTCAAGCAGTTAGTCAATCAACCAGTCTATCAATCAAGAGAGATTACATTTGCGGATCAGATTCAGTCAATCAATCAGTCAGTCATTGCAACCAGTCAGTCAATTCAGAAAGATTCCGCTTTTATAGCAGACGCCATGGTTCTCAATCAATCATCGTTCAGTCAAGTTGGCAATCAATCAATCAGTCAATCAACCAGTCAAACAATCAAGACAGTTTGGTCTTTCGCATCAGATTCCTAATTCTCAGTTCAATCAATGAGTCAGCTAATCAGTCAGTCAATCAATCAGTCAGTCAATCTAGACAGACTAAGCTTTAACATAAGACCCCATAGTTCTCAATCAATCATCATTCAGTCAATCAATCAATCAGTCAATCAATCAAAACAGGTTATATTTTCACATTAGATTCCTATTTCTCAGTCAAACTGTCAGTTTGATTGACAGATATCAATCAGTCAGCTAATCAGTCAGTAATTCAACCAGTCAGCGGCAGACGCCATGGATCTCTATTAATCATCATTTAGTCAAGTTGGCAATCAATCAATCAGTCAATCAACCAATCGACTCAATCGATGTCACATCAGATTCCTACTTCCCGGTCAAATTGTCAGTCAATCCATCAATCTGACACTTAATTAGTCAGTCAGTCAAACAGTCAGTCAATCAATCAGTCAGTGAATTCAGACAGACTAGGATTTGACATCAGACACGATAGGTTTCAATCAATCATCATTCAGTGAAGTCATTTAGGCAGTCACTCAACCAGTCAATCTGTTAGTCAATCAATCAGTCAGTCAATCAATCAGTCAGTCAATCAATCAGTCAGTCAATCAATCAGTCAGTGAATTCAGACAGACTAGGGTTTGACATCAGACAGCATAGGTTACAATCAATCATCATTCAATCAAGTCATTCAGGCAGTCACTCTGTTAGTCAATCAATCAGTCAGTCACTCAATTAGTTAATCAGTCAGTCAATCAATCAGTCAGTCTATCTACACAGATTAAACTATAACATTAGACCCCATAGTCCTCAATCAATCATCATTCAGTGAAGTCATTTAGGCAGTCAATCAATCAGTCAGTTAATCAAGAAATATGCGCCTTAGGCATTAAATTCCTAGCTCTCAATCAATCAGTCAAGCAATCAGCCAGTCAATCAATCAGTCATTTTATCATTCAGTCAAGCAATCAGTCAGTCAAACAGGTTCTCAGTGAGTCAATCAAAGAGTTAGCTCATCCAATCAATCAAAGCTGATAAGACTTCGACAATTCACAATTCCGCATAGAGAAGCTACATCTAAGGAAATAAAAGATAATTGTTCAGACTAAATCTGATTAGTATTAACATAGTCTATCTAATATTATCGAGATATAATTTATCTGGTATTTACTACAGATAAGTTCGTCGCATCGTTAATTGCGATAAAGTCGTATGATTTGTGGATGGAGTTGAGGGATAAATAAGTGTTTAACGACAAATCAATGCGAGCCACTGGGACAACATGCAAATCGAATTATTTTTGCGGCACATCAAATACTTGGGGACAGATTAGGATGTGGCGATGTTGTCCACTGATTGGGGCAGAGGGATTTGCTGTTATAGAACTGTCGGCACTTTTGCCATCGACTTTTTATAATCTTTGATGGAACAATGATATAAGTAACGGGACAGCTAACTTATTTACGCCCAGATAACAATCGACAACCAATCAAGCAGTCATCGGCTGGACAGCTGACAACTGACGACAACTGACGACGACTGACGACGACTGACAGTCGATATGATATAGCCAAGAGCGTTTTGTGGGTATTTGCTGCAAAGCCTTTTATATACCCTTGTCACGGCATGAAAAAGTCACCGACCTGCATAGACCTATATATATATATATATATATATAAACTCTTGACCAAATGAGTAATTGATATAGGCCAATTCCTCTGTTTGTTTAGCTTTATAGTTGTATATATCTATAAACATGTTAGATTTGCTCGTAGAATTTGACTGGAAATCCTTGACATGATGTCCTTTTCACAGTTCTCAACTAATTTCGTATTTATTGTTGGGCCGTAAAGCAATTTGATGGACCAAAACGATTGGCGGACGTGGATTTGCATGTGCCATTGAAATTGTAGTTAAAAGTCTATTAAATTTTACGGCTTCGCAACGCTTGAGCCAATAATGAAGGCTAACTCACCTCCTCCTCGCTCTCTCTCTCTCTCTCTCTCTCTCTCTCAGTCTCTCACTCTCTCTCACTCTGTCTCACAGTGTCTGGTAGCTATTTTGTTGGCATCGTCCTGTCGGCCCAGGCATTTCATTTGCAGACGCAACACAAAATAAACCTAATTACACTTTACTTTCACTTTCACTTTCACTTTTAGATGAGGGGAATATAGGTGGAAGTGGTAGGAGATTGCTTTTGCGGTATGCCCGAAAAACTTCAAAAGCATCGTCCGATGCAAAGTTTTTCGCCAGATTCACTGGTCGCAATATAATTTTACTTTATGTACAATATTTTGTGCGCTGCTTCTGCTTCTGCTTCTGCTTCTGTTTCTGTTACGGTTTCTGTTTCAGTTTCAGTTTTTCTGCTCAGCCTGTAGCCAATTTGAGAGCCAATAAAAGCGTTTAAAGAGCCGTTTCAAAGATGCCCCCAAATAAGGTTCAGTTCGCTCTTCGAGTCGGCTCATCAAGCCAAATGCGTGACAGATTTTAGTGGACAACTTTTCGAACAATAAAACGAAAAGAATCTGTTGTACAAAAAAAATCTACACTACGAAATACCCTGTAAGCAGTTAAATGTTTCTATATCCAAGAAAGTGTTAAAACTATTTCATCAATCTATCAAGGCTAACACAGAATCTTTACATTTTTTCAAATTACAGGGTATTGCAAATGTTAGCAAGCCGAATTTAATTAACCTTTGACTGTTGCTGAATGTTTGCTCAACTGACTTAGGCGCTTTAATTGAGATTTCCTTTGCCTCTGGCTCTTCAAAAAACTCATTAACACAATTTTTAGTGTTTACAGGGTATTCAAATGCCAATTTGCATGGCTCTTGCTATAGAATTTTTAGCTTAGCTTTACAAAACTACAAACATGTTTCTAGCTTGACTATCTTTTGGTATAAATACTATTATTAGCACATTTTTGCATTTACAGGGTATACACATAGCCATAACAAAGCTTTTAATCATTTTAATGAGCGAGAGTGCTTTAAGGTAACTCAACTTAACTGCCATGTATTTTTTTAGGCTTTCAATAAGCCCTGCATGTACTGCCAATGCTTTACAGGGTATATAAACAACTGAAACTATTTTTATTGACAATTTTAATGAGTGCCTTTAGCGTTTTCAAGCAGCTGACCTTCACTGTCACATACTATTCAAGGCTTTCAATACGCCCTGCATGCACTGCCAATGCTTTACAGGGTATATAAATAGCCAAAAATTAAACTTTAAACAATTTTAATGAGTGCTTTAAGCGCAATCAAGCAGCTTACCCAAAACTGTCTCATACTATTCTAGGCTTTCAAAACACCCTGCAGACACTGCCAATGTTTTACAGGGTATACAAAAGCCAGTGAGCAGCAAACAAACATAATGAACACTTTTTATATGCAAATAATCATAATAATATGCCTGTGTGTTGCCCTGTCCGTGTGTGTGTGTGTGTGTGTGAGAGTGTTGTTAAAGTGTTGTAAAACGCTTTTGAAGCGCTTATTTATATATGATTATTTAAATAATAAATGGGCCCGGGTCTTAGCTCGACTCGATCATCAGCGGCGCTCATAAGTAGGCAATAACTTTTTGCTTTGTTACGGCCACGCCCCCCGGCCCCTGCTCCTCATTGCGAGCCGTAATGAGCATGTCATTTAGCGTAATTTCTGTTGATTGTTATGGCATTACGGCGAACAAACAATGTATGAATGCATATTGTATATATATGTATATATATAGACAGAAGTCGAGGGTAAAGGACGAGCACAATGCTCAATACAAAACACTTAGCAACAAGGACTCGGCCTCTATTGAAGTTTTATCTTATCATCAGCAAAAGGAGGAGCTGCCAAAAAGTCAAATACACTCACACACACACACACACTATATCGGCCTGCGTGTGTGTGCGTGCATAAATTACGGCTAGCCCCCGTTTTATGGCGTTTACTTGATATTTTTTGTAGCCTTTCAATGGTTTACTCAACTCGGTAAAATAGAGAAACAATTGTCTCGAATTATGGCTTCCCATAGCACTTTACCTGTAAGGGCAGACGTTGAGTCGATCAGGAGGTGGGCATCATATCAAAACTCTATAAATGGAGCGGTTTGCATTACATGAATAATAACTATCTCTTTTGTAAGCCTTTAGAATGAGGTGAAGATAATAAAATTTAAGAAGAGAACAAACTTTAAAGTACTCAGAGTAGTCGAACTTGGAAAGGTAGAAAATGAGTCGGAGTACTTGAAGCAATCGAGGTCTTCGGAATATTCGGTGGACTCGGAGAACTCTTAGAAAACTAGAAGTAATCTAAGCATTCAGACTATTTTGACTTCTCACAGCATTCGGAGTACTCATAGATATCGCAGGACTCAAAGAAGTCGGCGAACTCGAAATTTTCGGCATATTCGAAGAGCTCAGAAAATTCGAAGAACTCGAAGCACTTAAAATATTTCGATTACTAGCGGTATTCGGAGTACTCAAAGGTATCAGAGGACTTCAAGAATGCTTCAAGCTCTCGGAGTATTCGGAGTGCAAGGCGCATTCGGAGAACTCAGAAAACTAGGAGTTCTCGAAGCACAAAATATTTGGATTGCTTAGCGTATTCGGAGTAATCAATGATATCGGAGGACTTAAAGGAGCCGAAATGCTCAAGGCACTCGACGTATTCGGAGTACTCGGCTGACTCGGAAAACTCAAAAAACGCGGAGTACTCGAAGCACTGAGAATATTTCGGTTATTCGGAGTATTCGAAGGTCTCGGCAGAGTCAGAAAATGCGAAAGAAACAAATGGAAGCATTCGGAATAATCGGAGTGTTCAGACGACTTAGAAAACTCCGAGTACTGGAAATACTCCGAATATTTCGGTTACTGACATTACTCGAAGTTTTCGAAGCTGTCAAAGAACTCTGAGAATTCGGAGTACCCAGACACTCGGAATATTTGAAGCACTCAGAGCAATCGAAAAACTTGGAGTATTCAGAGAACTCAAAGCAAACGGAAAACTCAAAGGACTCGGAGTATTCGAAATATTCAGAATATTTGAAAAACTCGCCCTGTTCGGCGCACTCCGAGTACATAGTTTGTTTGGACCAATCGGAATACTCAAAGTAATTAATATGCTCGGAATATTTGGAATGCTCAAAGTACCCAAAGAGCTTAAACAACCCAAACTAATCAGATCACTCTAAATCTGATTCTTTTAGTTCAAGTCAAGTTATAAATGCTTCGAATTCAAGCAACAAAAAATGTATACAACTTTAAAGCCAACACACATGAAACGTGATAAAAATATTTTATTTGAAATGTTCTGCTCAGTCACTGGATTTCTAAGAAAAAGCAAATAAAACAATTGATTTAACTCCAAAATGTCAAAACACTGTGACCAAAACAAGATACTTTAAGTTGACTAATTGCAAGATGCTCAGACAGCAGGCCTAACACATGGCCGAATAACCCAACAGCATATACTATGTAGAAATTAGAGCATACCAACAGAGACAGCGAGACAGAGACAAAGAGACAGAGAGAGAGAGAGAGAGGGCAACAGGAGTAAAGCCTGGCGTTCGTATTAGGCCATCAATGGATACAAGCAATTTCGTTTAATTAAAACATGCCAATACATTTTGGCCAGCAGCAGCAACAACAACAAGAGACAACACTCAAATCGAAGCCTAAATACCCTGTATAAGATATAAGATATTGAGTTTGATACAAATATTTTGACGAGCAAAAAAAAGTTTTCATTTAATTTCATTTCAAGAACAATAGAGTTTTTCTTATAGGCATCCAATTTTGGACTGATCTGCATAAATATTTTGAGAAGCACAGTAAAGTTTGTATTTGATTTCTCTAGAATGAGGTAAGACTTTGTTTTTAGCTAGAGAGTTATAGCTCAGTTAATACTCGAGTTTTTTCCCCAGTGAAATAATTCTTTAATATAATATAAGATCTGATATCTTAGCTCCATTTATAGAGCAATTGAATAGTTGTTTTGGGAAGCTTATGTATTGAGAATGCAATACTCGAGTTTTTTTCCAATCAAGTTTTTGTTTACAGATATCAGAATATTAGATTATCATAACTGATCTGATACTTCAGATCTTTTAAAGAGAGAATCTATAGCAATAATTGTGAAGCTCATATCAAAATACATTTTAGTGACATATCTTTAAAGACAAAAGAAAGTTCTTCTTATAAGCATGTAGGTAAAGGTATGTATAAGACATTTGATATGAGTTTGATTGAGATTCTTCTTATGAGCATCTAGGTATGGGTATCTATAAGACATTTGATATGAGTTTTGAGATACTTCGGCAAGCAACAAAAAAGTTTGTATATGATTTCTGTAAAATAATATAAGACTTTGTTTTTTTTTGCGAGGGAGCTATAGCTCAAGTAATACTCAAGCTGTTCCCCAATCAAACTATTTATTATAGAGATCTGATATTTCAGCTCTATATAAAGAGTAATTGAATCTATAGTAATAGTTATTTTAAATAATAGATTATTGTATAGCTCATATAAATAAATTTGAGTGACAAATTCTTAAAGACAATAAAGTTTTCCTCAGTCAATTTTGGACTGATCTGAATACATATGTATCTATCTACTTGATTTGACTGCATCGATTCGCCTGTTGCTGCCAAATACTGTTCAAGCTGTCAACAGCTAACTAACCACTGCGCAGGGTATCAAAACAACAACAACAACAACAACAAAGATCAAACACACATTGGAAATGTTGGGCTAAAGGCAAAGCGACAAAATGCACACTTAAATTTTATGGACGAGTTGCAGCAAATGGAGCATTGTGCCGCATGCCAAAAGCCGCTGCCCAAATCGCTTCAACGACGATAATGACGATGACAATGATGACGATGCTGATGATGATGAAGTGGTAGAAGACATCGTTCTGCCCCCACTTGATGCTCATTACAGTCAATTGAAGTTAATGCAGCTGCCAGCTGTTTTGCCCCGTTTTCCTTTTGGCCGCCTTCTGTTTTTGTCTATCTGCCCGCTTATTCGCCTCTGCGCTTTCCACTTTCTTTTTGGCGTGCCAAAAAGGTAAAAAAACGAACAAAAAAAAGAAAAACAGACTTAAAAGAACTTTGCAGTAGGGCGAAAGCGACTGCTAGATGCCCGCTCACGAAAATATATATTTGATATTTGATTATTTTCGATATTGGATTAGAATATAATATTAGATACTTTATATATATTATGTATAGTATATACTATACTATACTACATATATAAACTATATATACTATCTATACTATCTATACTATATATACTATATATACTATATATACTATATATACTATATATACTATATATACTATATATACTATATATACTATATATACTATATATACTATATATACTATATATACTATATATACTATATATACTATATATACTATATATACTATATGTACTATATATACTATCTATACTATATGCACTATATATACCATCTATACTATCTATACTATATATACTATATACCATCTATACTATCTGTACTATATACTATTTATACTATATGTACTATATATACTATCTATACCATCTATACTATCTATACTATACATACTATCTATACTATATATACCATCTATACTATCAATACTATATACTATGTATACCATCTATACTATTCATACTATCTATACTATATATACCATCTATACTATCTATACTATATATACTATATACCACCTATACTGTCTATACTATATACTATACTATATACTATATAGAGTAGATCAATAACAAAAGTTGACTAGCCACATTTAGGTATTCTACCTATAAAACTATAGAACATACAGCTGATTTTCGATATGCCACGCCCCCAATAGGCGTTGCTATATTATCTAGACATTTCTAATTGACAGTAGTGTGATGTATATTTAAATTGCCAAATTTCTAGCTTCAATATGAGTAAAGTATGTAGAAAATTAGACTAATTTCCGATTTGCCACGCCCCCTGTGGGCGTATTTTGACAAGAGTCCACAAGACACATTACTATATTCCTTTAACATTCCTATACAAAACTAATATACTATCTTTGCACTTCCTGAACGAGCATACAAACAAATAAGTGCATTAAAGTTCGACTACGTAATACTCGTTTAAGGCTCTCTAAAGGAGAGTTGCTTTGAAATTTATGCAAATTCAATATTTCTAGTTTGACAAAATGAAGTATTTCGTTGATCTATTACGGAAATTTGACAAATCTAGTCTTTAAAATATGAAAGATATAGTTTTTACTGTTTGACCTTGCCTATAATAAATGGTCTATATAATTTAGATGGTTCGAGTAGGAAGGAAGGTGAATTTGATTAAAAAGTTATGTGATTTGTTATGTGAAAAGTTATGTCTTTAGCATATGAGAGCAGGCAATTTTTAAATTGAAGATAAATGTTTAAAAAAATTTTAACAAAAATTTAAAAAATGTCTTCTTTTTTTTTATTCAAAATTTGTTTACAGTCGAATCCCGATAGTTTGCAATGGTAAGGGGCTCCCATTTCTTACGATAAGAATTCTAATATAGGAATTCAATTCATCGAACAGGAATTCTTGTCAACGATACATTTCATTTCTTACGAATTATTGAGGTTTTCGATTTAGCGGGAGAAGAACTATCGGGATTCGACTGTATTTGATTTTAACAAGTTTTCTGCTACTGTTAGTGGCAATTTAAGCAAGTTTTACATTTCAATCTTATATATATTAATCTTAAATTTTTGTTTTTATTTTAAAAATTTTTTTTTTATTTTTATATCTTTTTTTTAACTTTCAAGAACTTTCTTTATCATAAAATTTATTTTAAGTTTAAAAACTTAAGCTTTATAGCTACATGCTTACATGACTTTTCAAAAAAGCATAACAAATACACTCTATATTTTTTGGAAAACTTCTTGAGCGAGTATAAAAAGAACGAAAACGAAAAACGGAATGAACATTTTTGCGCAGCCTGTCATTATGGCAATTTAATCGAGCGGAATTAAAGTGCTTAAACATCATAAACAAGATTTAATGTGACAAAAAAGCAAATCACAGCGACACAAAGGCCAAGCACTAACGGGTCAAGGAGGCGCGGTGAGGGGGGGCGTGGCTGGCTGGTTGACGGGGCCAACATAAATGTCAAATGGCATTTGGCTAAAGATGACAGCCAAATCCTTTTTTGTCTTTTTACCCTCGCCCCCAAACACACACACATAAAAAATAAAAAAAGAAGAGAAATATCATAAAAACAAAAATCTGACAACTACGCTTGTTCTGCCCAAAAAGGGGCGGGAGTGGGCGTATGCGTGTGCGTGGGCGTGTCATGAAAAATCGCGCTCTAGTTACATCTTCAAGCGTTTCATTTGGATTATGGAAACGTTTACATGACAACGGCGGTTGCAACCGGATCCAGCCTAATTTTTAGCCCTCAGCCTCTGCTCTGTGTGTGTGTGTGTGTGTGTGTGTATGTGTGTGTGTGTGCTGTGTGTATGCTCTGTGCGCTGTGTTTATCTGTATCTATATAGCGTACTCCAACTACCTGCATAAGCGTTGTTGTTGCTGTTTTTGATACCCTGTAAAAAAGAATTGTTGGGATAGGGTATATAGAACTTATGCCAATATCATGTAGCAAATTGATGTTCAGAAACAGCTTAATTGAATGTTTCTTAAAATAAACTAGTGAACTGGTTCAGTGAACAATAAAGTTCAATTGTTATTCTATCAGTCATCAAGAACTAAACGTTCCATTGAGTGGTTCAACTGTTCATGAGCAATGCGTTCTATTGAGCTATTCCGCCTAAATAATTGAAAAGCAGATGCATTCGAATCGTTTATGAATGACAAGAGTTAGAAACTGTACTTATTCAACAAAATGAACTAGAATTGCCAAATTATATATAAAATATGTATATATTTACATATCCTTGCTATAGGGTATATGCACATATATATCTATGTATATATATATATCTATGAATCCCTTCATCCTCTTACAGAACATATTTGATATTTGATACCAAAAAATCGATAAATATCGTTTAGCAAGCTGATTTTCACAAGCAGGGTATTTGCTTGTTGGGTATTTGCATATATATATCCTAGCTGTACCCATATACCCTATATCTATTTGTCTCTTAATACTCAAGTAGAATAGATTTAATATTCGATAAAAAATATTGAAAAATATCGATTGTCAAGCTGACTTAGGAACAGCTCTAAGGCCTAAGCAAGTGTTTCAGAAACTACAGGGTATTTGCTGGTTGGTTATATGAATATATGTAACCTAGCTACACTCATATACCCTATATCTATTTGTCTCGTAATACTTAAGCAGAACAGATTTATTATTCGATAAAAAATATCGATAAATATCGATTGGCAAGCTGACTTAGGAACAGCCCTAAGTTCTAAGCAAATATTTCACAAACTACAAGGTATTTGCCAGTTATACCGATTTGGACATATTAATCCTTGGTAATACACTATATTTATTTATCTCTTCATCATCCTATATCATAACAGAAATTTAATAACAAATCGATAAATATCGATTGGCAAGCTAACTTACAGGCTTGTTTCGCAAACTACAGGGTATTTGCCAATCGACTATTTGACTCGAACTACTTTCTTTTTATTTCTTTTTGTTTTGCGAACGACACCTTTCGGCTTATCTAAATATTTGAGCTGCTGCCTCCAATGTCAATAAAACGGAAACAAAACTGTAAGCCGAAGCGAGAGTTTAGGGAGAGACAGAAGAGGAAGAGAAAAAGGATGCTACGAAATACAGAACTCCTCTATGATAGCTGGGATACAATGGCAACTGTTTCGAGTGCGCGCAACAACAAGTTCCAGTTAAATTCCTATTTATATCCAGGCTTTTACAGCGAAAAGGGTCAAAATATATTTAAAGCTATATTTCAAATATTTAAAGCTATATATATATATGACTCAATCACTCATTAGACATATTTCGCAATCAATCAATCAATCAATCGCGCAAATTTACCACTCATCGATCATTGAGAGATTCTGAAATGTTAAGTTATTTTGTTATTTTTCATAATTGGGGCAACAAATCAAACACTCGAGGCTTCTATCAAGGTGTTGCCCGATCAATAAGTGTCTTTGTCTGCCAGACACTTAATCAAAAACCTTATCACTAAATATATATAATATAAATAAATATTGAGTTTGAAGAAAGCGAAACTTCTCCATAATGTCAAGTTTAATATATTCGACTAAAAGATACTCCTTAGCGATGATAATACATACATAATACATACAAACATCTTTAATGCAAAATATGGCAATTCGACGATTTTTATAGGAAATGGGGTACTAGAGTGATCTAGTCTTAAATATCCGTCTAGCAAATACCCTAACTTTTGTTTCTTATATCAAATATGATAATTCATTAATATTATTGGGAAATGGGGAACTAGAGTGGTCTAGTCAGAAGTATCCGACTAACAGATACCTTAACTACCATACACACATCTTTCATGTCAAATATGTCAATTCTTTGATTTTTATAGGAAATGGGGAACTAGATTATTGTAATCGGAAGTATCCGACTAGCAAATACCCTAACTCTTGTGCAAAAATCTCTTATATCAAATATGATTATTCATTAATATTATTGGGAAATGGGGACCTAGAGTAATCTAGTCAGAAGTATCCGACCAGCAGATACCCTAACTTTTGTACATACATCTTTCATGTCAAATATGTCAATTCTTTGATTTTTATAGGAAATGGGGAACTTAAATATTGTAATCGAAAGTATCAGACCAGCAAATACCCTAACTTTTGTACATACATCCCTTATATCAAATATGAAAATATACTAATATTTATGGGAAATGGAGAATTAGAGTTATCTAGTCGGAAGTGTTCGACTAGTAGATACCCTAACTTCTGTACATACATCTTTCATGTCATATATGACTATTCACCAAATTTTATTGACAAATGGGGGAAGTATCGAAAATATAAATGCTATATAAGATGATCTACTTATAATATTTCAAATCTCAAGTTCTTATAGAGAGACAGAAAGGGCTTCATCGACTCGTCTGTTTATTTTGATCAACAATAAATATACTTGATGGAATCAATGAGGGGCCCCAGGGTATCAGAATGTATAAGTCTTATCTCTTATCTCTCTTAAAGGGGAATTTGTTGAATCAATCAGATCGTAACGATATAATAAAGTCAATTTAAATGAAAATATACAATAAAAACTTGAGTAGAAAACAAGTGTTGTATAAGTGCAAATTGTGAAAAACAACAGTGTTATTAAACGCCAACTAAGCTTACAGAAAAATGCATAAATTTATCTTAAACGATTTGAGTTCCCATATCGAAATGATTCTCTCATATGCATTTATCAGTAAACGAACTGTTAATTTCGGACAGAGTGTTGGTAAATGCCAAAGGCTAAAACACTCTTCGCATCTTAATTATTATTTGTGCAAATATCAATAAAATGACTAGGAAAATAAGCTGATAAATCACATTGAGAGCAAATCAATTTCAGATGCCACGTAATCGCATATAGCTCAATTAGTTGGTCAATTGCCTCGATGTTGATTTAACATAAATTGCTTGCTCAATATGCAAAAGGAATTTCCATGCGCTACACTTATACACACTCTCTCCATCTCTCTCTCTCTCTCTCTCTCTATCTGCTGTCTCTCGGCTATTTACATCTGATTGATAACAACGAGTGGAGGAAAGGGTGAGCGGGGAAGAAAGTGAATGCCTTGAGGGCATCCAGCTGCGCGCAGACTAAAGCTGGCATTAGATGCCAAGGCAAAGTAGAATAGCGAATAAAGACAGCTACATGACAACATTGTTGTCACTCACACACACACACACACACACACACACACACACAGAGACATCCTAGACAAGCTCGGTATGTGAGTTTGGTATTTGCATTTGCGCTGCTGACAGCGCCTAAGCGGCCATTTCATCATGTCTACTTTACAGCTCACACACACACACACAGAGACAGAGAGAGAGAGAGAGGGGGATAGAGACAGCCACCCGCATACACTATGTTATGCATGATATGACAAATGAAATATGAAAGCAACTCACCTAAACAAACAACATGACGAGTTGCATATTCATCGATGGGATAGGGGCCTGTGAATGAATGCTTTTAATTACACCAATAAATATGCGCTAATACAGAGGCTTAGAGTGCGAGCGAGAGAGCGAGAGATGTTCCATATATATGCTAAATATGGCATGGTAATCAATCAAAAGTTAACCAACGTTTCAGAGCGGGCAACTCATCAACTGCGCACTCCCTGATTGATTGACTGATTGACCATATGAAATATGAGATTTGTTTACAGTTAGTAGAGCTTAAAACTTGATGGACTGATTGAGGAGTAACGCAGATTTCGAAATGTTAGAGCGAGCTTTGATTAAGACTGGATAGAAATCAGAAAGGTATTAAAGGGCTAAGATCTTTAGCCTTAGATCTTAGACCTTAGACCTCAGACCTTAGACTTTAGACCTTAGAACTTAGACCTTAGACCTTAGACCTTAGACCTTAGACCTTAGACCTTAGACCTTAGACCTTAGACCTTAGACCTTAGACCTTAGACCTTAGACCTTAGACCTTAGACCTTAGACCTTAGACCTTAGACCTTAGACCTTAGACCTTAGACCTTAGACCTTAGACCTTAGACCTTAGACCTTAGACCTTAGACCTAAGACCTTATACCATAGAACATAGAACATAGAACTTAGAACTCAGAACTTGGAACTTAGAATTTAAATCTTAAGTCCCAAGACTACCTCTTACCTCTTGGTCTAAATAAAGCCTCTCTTACCGACGACAATACCTGAGTGATAAATGCAATTTGTTTATAATAAATTTATAAAAAAAAAACAGCTTGAAAGGAAGGACTAAAACTTTCCTTTACAGTTATTTTTAAACAACAAAATTTGTCCTCATGTTACAGAACCCTTAAAGTATCTGATCTAAAAAAAAACGGACATAATAAGGCTATTCCTGATTCAAATTCGAAGTCAGCATAGAGAAAACTTGGGAACATGTATAGTATATGAAAAAACCCGAGCTCTTAGTTCAGATTGTAATTTGGCAATTTCGAATTCTGATTTGAAATTGCTTTACAAGCAGGCCATGCAAAGTTTTTGGCCTCAAGGTAAACAATTTTTTTTAGTTTGTGCGAGATTTCAAATTAAAGTAGTAAAAAAAAATCTTTTTAAAAAAATATCGGTTTAAGCCAGCCCCCGTTGCACTCCAACCCATTCCCGCCATGTTCAAGACGATAACCACAAAATAAAAAGGAAATAAAGAAAGGAACCCACAAAATTCCATATGAAACAAAACAAGAATATTATATTTGGATAAGCTCTCTAACCCCAAACTAATTTATAAATAAAAGCACCAAAAACTTGAATCGAAGACAACAGAAATAAAAACAAACAACAGATAAAGGACAAGTGAGACCAAGTGTGTGAGAAAGACAGAGAGAGAGAGAGAGACATGGCATCGAAATATATACTGCCGTGCTTTCGCCCCAAGGGAGCGAATCGAGCTAAGAAGGAAAAGGACAACGAATGCTTAGCCTTTCGGAATGAGCTCGTCGAGGCGCTGGATCGCAGCAAGGGCAAGCTGGAAGCCAGCTTCAAGGCGCTCGACAGCATTGTGGGTAAGCCGGAATATCAGCGTTATAGCGAACAGCTGTTCGACGTTCTCTACACGGGCGGACTGTTGACCAGCGATGGCAAATTGCCGACACGCGGCGATCTGAAGCTAAGGACGAGCTACTGCGTCTTCAAGACCCACGATGAACTGAACGCGCTGCGCATCTACGAGCAGCTGGTGAAACGTCTGCGACGACGCCACAAGCAACTGGATGCGGTCTTCGAGGCGCATGCGCAACGCCTTTTGACCCAGCTGGCGGGCTTTGATATTGAGGCGCGTCGACGTCTCGGGCTGCTAATCACATTGTATTTGATCGATGGCCAATTGAATCCACGTTCGCTCCTGGCATTGGGCAAGGATCAGGCGAACATTGATGCTGGCCTCGCCATGGAATTTATGCTGCTCGTCTGTGGCACGCTGAAGCGTGAGCGTGGCTCGAATTTCATGCTGCAAATGCTGAAGAAGTCGGGCTTGGATGACAAGATCATAAGCTATATGCCGCCAATGTTGCGCAGCGATCTCTACTTTCAGCAGGTGTATCAGGAGCGTGACTTGAACGAGCTGATCAAATTGCATGAGCTGCGAGCCGGACAGGAGTTGAAAAAGCGTTTGCAGCTACGTTTGCTCGACGATTTCCGCGAGAAGTTGCCCCAGCTGGAGATTGTGCAGAATGTGCGAAAATTTCAGCGAGAACAGCATATGTCCGATTCGGAAGTCATCGGCATCGTCTGGCAGACCATCAACAATAGTAATGCCAATGCGACGCCCGAGCAAACATTGCGGAAATTGCAAATTTATGCACCGCTGCTGAATGCTCTTTGCAGCACGGACAGTGCACAGATCGCTTTGCTGATGCTCTTGCAGGAATGGTGCTATGAGCATCATTCGCTTTTCAAGTCCTTTGAGCGTCTGGCTGTGCACTTGTATAGGGCGGGGGTCCTCAACGAGGATGCCATCGTACGCTGGTATGAGGTGGATCATATCGATAAGGGCAAGGTGGCATTTCTTAAGCAGATGCATCGATTCGTCCAATGGCTGCATAGCGATAGTGATGCGAATTCACGACCCGATTACAATAGCTATACGACAAGTCGACGGCCTACGCAGCCCGTCTATAGCGATTTCGTGTCGAGCAATCTCAAGTTTGACAAATACTCCTAGATATCGGCGACAAATCAGCATTGACCTTGACCTTTTTTTGAAATATTTTGACTCCTTCCTTTCTCTGCCTTCGCTTGAATCGCACTTTTAGCCACAATATGTATTCGCGTATGGTTGCATCCAGAGATCCTATTGTCACATTTCGAAACGCCTTGATACAACACACTATATACAAAAAAAAAGCAAAAGAATCAACATTGAGAACATTAATAAAAATTAGAACCACAATCACAAATTTCAATTGAACTTATTTCATTCCCCTCTGCTGACTTAGAACTTGTGATATTTACTACTTCAGCTGGGCCCCACTCTGGGCGCCCACTCGTCCACTTGGAGATTTCTATTTTTCAAATTAAGCAAATAACCATTTCTTAGATTACAAATCCTATTTGAAGATAAAGGCAGCAATAAACAAAGAAGTTCACATTACTCTGCACTTTGTCTACCCTGTACACATTGCAAACTGCCTATGAGTGGGTATGATGATGAGGCAGCCAGAGGAAGCAAAATGAGAAGGTAAGTTAAGTAAAAGTATAACAGTATAACGGAGAGTACAGAAAAAGAGAGAAAGCATATCAAAAGCATGTTCGATCTAGTCTAGTCTGATCCGAATATGCTTATCTATGAGAGCGTTTCAGAGATCTGTGAGATCAGATAGAGAAAGTAACAGAAAGGGGGATGGAGAAAGACGAAAAAGAGAGAATGAGAGAAAGATAAACAAGATACAGAGGAAGAGAGGACAGAAGGAAAGCAAGGGAGAGCTTGAAAACTGGACTTCATCTAGTCCCATCGAGTTGAACTGTTTATCTGTCTAGGCTATGTTATCTGAAAGATCTCAGATGAAGCGAGAGAGAGAATAAGAGAGAGAAAGTAAGAGAGAGAGAAAAGCAGATAGAGATAGAGAGAGAGAGACAGATTCTACCAAGAGCAGAGTCTTTCTAGTTCGTCCGATCTAGTTCGTCTTTCTTTGAGAAAGAGATTGAGATAAAGAGGCAGAGAGAAATAGAGAGAGGGTAGAAGAAAAGAGAGAAAAGGCTTCAAGACCAGACTTCTTCTAGTCCGATCGAGTTGAACTGTTTGTCTGTCTAGACTATGGTATCAGAAAGATCTCAGATGAAGCGAGAGAGAGAATAATAGAGAGAAAGGGAGTAAGAGAGAGGGGCAGATTCTACCAAAAGCAGAGTCCTTCTAGTTCTTCTACCTGTCTGCATGGGCTTTGATCTTAGATAGAACTCAACGAGAAAGAGAGTGAGAAAAAAAGGCAGAGAGAAGAAGAGAGAGGGTAGAAAGGAGAGAGAGGGCTTCAAGAGCTGACTCCTTCTAGTCTGACCGAGTTGGTCTGCCTATCTGTGTAGACTATGGTATTACATAGACCTCACATGGAGCAATCTGTAACAGAAAGAGAGAAAGAAAGAGACGGAGAGAGAGATAGACAGATACGATTAAGAGCAGAGTTTGTCGAATACGTCTGTCTGTCAGCATGGGATTTGATCTTAGAGAGATCTATCTATTCCCAACTAGCTCTTTTGCCTACCTGGGACAGACTCAAATTCGGAACGTAATTCCTATAATTACCCTCACAGTTCAGGCTAATAACAAATTATCGATAAAAATTCGATAAAAATCGATGCTTTTTAAGTTTTTTCAAGACTTTTGGAAGTCTTCACATCTAGCTAGATAATCTAGCCACTAGAATATATTATATTATGACTATATCAACTATGTTTTTCTATATCTAATAGAGTTATTTGACTCATTGAACGCAAACTCAGTGCTATTTGCTAGGGTATCTGCTAGTCTTGCACTCTCTGAACACACTTATTGCATCTTTTACTGCAGGCTAGCTGCGAACTGTTTCTGATATCCTCTACAATTGCTGAGTGGGCTTAAAAGGGAATTTTTCTTTTCTTTATATTAATTTCGGATTTTCTTTTGCCTCGGCTGCAGTTGATGCCGAGTGACCTTTTGGTCTTGAATGCGAATCCGAAAGAGATTCCTTTGAGCGAGCGCTAGCTGCAGGCGGTACGCCATGACCAATCCACCTCCCCCCAGTCCCCTTCTGCCCAACCACCTTGCTTCACACAAAGTGCTGCGGGATAAACCGTTGCAAGTGCCACGCCCCCGCCGCCACCGCCGCTGGCCGAGTGCCTCGCTTTTTGATTGTCGCTGCAAAAGCTTCCAACTTAAATGGCGATTTAATTGAGTTAGTTGGCGGAAATTATTGAATTTTACATGAGTGCATACGCGTTTTAATTGAAACGCGATGCCACAAACTAAAAGCGGGACAAAAACGCGAAAATGCAAAAAAAAAAACAGAACAGCTAGAAAGAAGAGCTATACGAATAGCACATACTCTATAGACATAGAAAACTGAAGTGATTCGAATGTGAAGGAATATTAATTGGGAAGTTCTATAACACGAGCAGTTATGTAAATATCAAGATATATTAAAATACAAGAATTAGATATGCAAGATATCGAAGTACTGATCCAGCCAATATAGATATATGTATATATATATATATATATTAACACATATTATTTGCACTAAGCAGCAATATATTTTTTAAAAAATTTTTGATCAGCTAAAAGAGCAAACAGTTCTAGTTCCAGTTCCAGTTTTAGTTCCAGTTCTAGTTCCAGTTCTAGTTCCACTTCCAGTTCCAGTTCCAGTTCCATTTTCAGTTTTTAAGCAAGCAGTTTCAGTTCTAGTTCTAGTTCTAGTTCTAGATCTAGTTCTAGTTCTAGTTCCAGTTCCAGTTCCAGTTCCAGTTCCAGTTCTGGTTCTAGTTTAGTTCCAGTTCCAGTTCCAGTTCCAGTATTAGTTCCAGTTACAGTTCCATTTTTAGTTTTTAAGCAAACAGTTCCAGTTCCAGTTCCAGTTCCAATTCCAGTTATAATTCCAGTTTTAGTTCCAGTTCCATTTTCACTTTTTAAGCAAACAGTTTCAGTTCCAGTTCCAGTTCCAGTTCCAGTTCCAGTTCCAGTTCCAATTGCAGTTCTAATTCCAGTTCCAGTTCCAGCTCTATTCTCAGTTTTTAAATGCTGATCAATAGAGCTGTTTTTCATAGTTCAGAACTAGTTCGTTTCAACTGGTTCTTTAAAACAAATGACTGAACTAGTTCAGTGATCAGTGAACCATTTCTAAACAATCGCTCCTTAAAAAGAATCGTTTTGTCAATCGCCTCATGCACAATAAGTTCTTTTGAGTTTGTTCAGCTGTCAGAGGAACTAGTAAGCTAATCAATACGAAACAAAATGACGATCATGAAATGTCATTCTAGTTCTGTTAGAACTAGTGAGTCAGATGAGCTAAACAGTTAAAATTATTCATAAAATTGAACTTCTTTTATAAACTAGCAAAGAACTAAAAAGTATATATTGTTTATCAACTGCTGAACTAACCACGAAATGATCTTGTTCAAATGAACTATTATATGCCATATTATTTCAAAGACTTCACACATTTGTTGACCAAGTCAAAGGACCCTCGTGTAGGGTATTGGCCAATGCACTTAGTTGCAAAACTAATTGTAAAAGAACTGCGTAAATTGGTTCATGCCACAGATTGTCGATCAGTTGGGCTGCCGCGCGTGCCTAAGCCATAAGCCTGCCCATAGGCAGCAGCACCTGACCTTGCCCCCACACCTGTGTTTTAGGCCCTGCCGCTGGCCCTAACCTAGCCGGCTAAACCACAAAAGAGCTGAAATGAAAGTGATTCGCGGATGCGACCAAACTTTAAGTAAAACACACAAAATATTTTAAAAGAGGGCGTAGTGAGATTGCCACGCCTACATATATGTATGTATGTTAACCCTTTAATGTAAAGCTAATGAAGTGAATTTGTAAAAGTTAGCAGAAGACAAAGAAAAGAGAAATAGAAAAGTTTCTTCATTTTGTTGCTTCTTTCTGCTGTTAGACTCTCTCTCACGCTCTCTTTCTCTCTCTGTATTGCCTTATCTCTCCATTTGTCTGTCTTTCTCTCTCTGTCTCTTTGTGTTTGTCGGACTTTCCATCTCTCTCTAGCATTCTATATATTAATTTCTATATCTCTACTGTCAATCTCTCTTTGTATCTGTCAATCTCTTTCTATCTAACTCTCACTCTCTTTCCCTGTCTTTCTCTCACTCTCTTTCTCTCACACACTCTCTCTCTCTATATCACCCTCTCTCTCACTCCTTATGTCTCTCTCACTTTCCTTCTATCACATAGGCCTACTTTCACTCTCTCTCTCTATCTGTCAATGTGTCTCTCCTCACAATCTCTCCCTCGCTCTCATATAGTCACTCTCCCGCTTTCGCTCTCTCTCACTCTTTCTCTCTCTTTCTCACACTCTCTCTGACTTTTGCTCTCTCTTTCTCTCTCTGTCTTTCTGTTCCTCTCTTTCTCACTCCCTATCTCTCTCTCTCACTCTCTCTCACTGTTTCCCACTCTCTTTCTCTTTTTATCGCTCTCTCTCTCTCTCTCTAGCACATAATCTCTCTCTCTTTCACATAATCTCTCTCTCCCTCATTTTTTACTCTATCGCACTCTCTCTCACACTCTCTCTTTCTCCCACTTTCAGATAATATCTCTCTCGTTTTCATTATCACTCTTTCTCCGTCTCTTACTTTCTTTCCATCATTCTGCCTGTACAAGTCTCTTATCTTCGCTATCTGAAATCTTTCCTGATTCCTCTTTGTGCCGCATACTTAAACGTTTCACTAGTTATCTGAACATTTTCTTTCCCTTTCTCTACATAGATTTACCTAGCTCATTTTAACTTTTCTCATTCACATTCACTCCCTTATATGGATTATATATGCTATATATATATTTATATAGTAGTATAGTTATAAATATCATCTAATCTCTCTCTTTCTCTCCCTCAATCAATCTATCTTCATTCTCTCACTTACTATAAATAGCATCAATTATCTTTCTAGCTTCCAGTTTTTTCATCTCCCTACTGCACTTTCCCCCACTTCTGTGCAATTAATTTGCTTACTCACTGCCATTTCTATATCCCATTCTTAAGCGTCTACCTGGCTTCGTTGGCCTCTGCTCATTTTGCTATTAAGAAACGCTTACAAACATCTGAATAGACATGCAGCAACGCCAGCTTCCCCCTTTTTTTTCTCTGCCAGCAAATATCATGGGAAAAATGATTGTGCTCCTCGTTGCTCAGAGCCATTCGCAACATAAGCTGCAACCAGCAACAACAACAACAACAGCAACAACAACAGCAACAACAGCAGCAACAAGCTTGGCTAAAAGGGAGCAAAGACAACAACCAGGACGAGCTCCAATTAGAAATGGTTTTGCTATTTGGTCGCGTGCATATGCTTCCCTCTTTGAGTCTGTGTGTGTGTGTGTGTGTGTGTTTATGCTTGTGTGAAATTTAGCGCGCAATGCTGCCACACACACTCGCACACACACACACACACACACACACACACAGGCACCGATTTATGCCCGGCAGGCAGCAAGCAGCAGCAGCAGCTAAAGCAGCCAGCAACAGTTTCACCTTTACGCCATATTTATGTTTGACACCACACACACACACACACACACACACACACACACACCTTCTCTTACTCACTCTGTCTCCCTCTTTCACTCGGCGACTCTCAGTGGCAACCTTTGCTCACGCTGACGTTGCTTTTGACCTAGTAAAATGCAACAGCTTTAAAGTCAAAGTGCGATGTTTGTTGCAATTGTTGCAATTGTTGTTGTTGTTGCTGTTGTTGCTGTTGTTGTGGCCGTTACCAATGCAATCGTAAACAAATGCAATACATACATTCGCAATTACTTATACACACACACACACACACACACACACACACACATAAGAAAAGAGTGAAAAAAAAGTTTAAAGCCGAAAGTGCTTGCAAATTATATTGAAGCAAGCAGAGGATCCACTCAGAGATACCCTGCAATTTTTGCTGATTGTTCATGCTCAATATCTGTATCTATAATGTAGTCTTAATGAGTGACCAACTAACAGATACCCTGTAAACAGCAATAAATTTTCTGCTTTACGCTTGCTTGTCTATTTCAGCCCCATATCTGTGTCAATAATCCAATTTTTATGATATTTTATCTTAGCAAAAGGTATTCAACTAACAGATACCCTGTAGAGAGTAAAGATTTTTCTGGTTTAAGCATACAATTCTGTCTCCAATCCCAATTTCTGCGTTTATAACGCAATCTTTATGGAATCTGAATCGTTTTCCAAGAAAGTGATCAAGTGACAGATACCCTGTAATCAGCAACGAGTGTTCTGCTTGATACATAAAAGGCTCCCTCCAATCCCAATTTCTGTGGCTCGTATCCAGTTGTATTGAAATTTTCACAGCTTTGCAAGAAAGTGATCAACTAACAGATACCCTGTAATCAGCAACGAGTGTTCTGCTTGACACATACAAGCTTCTCTCAAAGCCCAATTTCTGTGCCTCTAATCCAGTCTAAGTTAAATTTTCATAGCTTAGCGAGAAATTGATCAACTAGCAAATACCCTGTACGCAGTAGTGAGCCTTCTGCTATAGACATACACATATAAATAGCCATTTTCAACGCGCTTAACTTAATTTCTTTGCCGATTTGAAATCATAGCATACTTATGTGAGTCCATAGCATAGAGAATTAGCTAGGGAATGATCAACCCTCTATAAAGCTTTGAATGTTCTAACATACATAGACACACAAATAGTTTTTTTCTTTCTAAATCTAACTTTTGTCTCTATAATCCAATTTGAAAGACATTTTGATAGCTTAAGGTACAGCATAAAAAACATCTATAAAATATATTAAAAATTTGACAGGCAAGAGAAAAGGCATAAAAACACCAAATATTTGTAATTGGCAAATGCTGTAAGGAAAAGCTTTACAAGTCTTTAGTTCCTATCATTTTCGAGCTTTGCTCAAGCAAAAAAAAGTAAGAAATTGATTATTTATCGACTTTAGAAAAATAAGACGGAGTTTTACTTATTTATTTAATTTTTTCATGTAAAATTTATATATTGAACTTAAACAAATTTTCTTGTAACTTGACTAACTTAATCTAGTTTTACATTTATGAAAGATTTTATTATAATTGGTAACTTATTTAAACATAATACCAAGCATTGAAAATGGGAATTCAAATCATCAAAACCAATGAAATCGATTAATAGCTATATCAAACTTAAATTTTTGAGCATATCTCGAACATTTTAAGAGCCACAGTTACCAAAATTTGTGTATAGACTCTGTTAAGGTAGACAATATGATAGAGCATTTTGAATAACTCCCTCAATCAACCCAAAATCAGTTTTAGAGGACACTTTATGGGGCAGCAGGGTATCTCTTAGTCGAGCACAACTCTTACTTGTTTTATAGCTGCTCTGTTATTGCACTTCGATATTTTTATGTAGAGAAAAAAAAACCGCTTGCACCACTGTGCGACAGTGAAACGAATCAATTTTGTGCCTCTGCTGAGCGTTTGATGAAGTCAATTCGCGTGCTTTTTTTGTGCCTGCCTGTGTCAGCAAACACAGCACCCAACTGGGCAGTAACAGCTGCCCCCACCTGGGCACCACCTGGGCACTAACTAACTAGTTAAGCACCGACTGTTGCCAGAAGCACATGCAAATTTTAAAAATGCATTACGTTAGAGTGTTTGACGGCATACAAAGGATATGATGTGCCAGGGATGGGTCTAGGGTTCTTAAGAGACTACACACACGCACACACACACACACACACACACACACACACACAGACAGACTTATTTAAAAGCGAAAGCATTTAGGCATGGAAATGAAAGTGCTGGGCCATACGTTTTGGCTTTTATTGTTGCTGCCAGTGATTCAGTGAGGCTACTAAAGAGAAGGCCAGCAGGGTTTGCCAGTTGAATAATGCATGGATTAGTGACCCCAACCACCGAAACCACCAAACCTAAGGGCTACTACACACACACACACACTCTCTCTCTATATGCATGTGTGTGTGTGTGTATGTGACCCAATGCAATGAACTTTCAACCCACAAGCTGAAAATAATTTGTTAAAGCAAATGAATAGAAAACAAGCTTAAATAGCCCATCGTTGCATATATCCCTAGTCCAAGTATTAAGTTTTTTTTAGCTCTAATCGATTGTGCTTTAAGGCTGATCACATATTTTATTATTCATATATGTCATATATAAGCAGTGGATTCCTTAAAGTACATACATTCTGGATTAAAAGCAGTAACCGAGTGCATCTAACTTTGTCCAGAGTGACGAGATCTCTTTGTATCTATAAAATCTTGAGACTTGGCCTATTACACATATCTCCACTCAACAATCAATGAGTTTTGAGATGAAATCGATTAAAATCGATAACTCGTTTTATAAAATCGATTAAAATAGATAACTTTTGCCATGAAATCGATTAAAATTGATAACTTTTCCATGAAATCGACAAACTTTTCCATCAAATCAATTATAATCTTTTACTTTTTTCCATGAAACCGATTAAAATGTATGACTTTTTAAATTAAATTGATTAAAATCGATAACTTGTTCCATGAAATCGATTAAAATGGATCATTTTTGCCACGAAATATATTCAAATTGATAACTTTTCCATGAAATCGATTAAAATCAATAACTTGTTCCATTTAAAACGATTTAAATCGATGACTTGTTCCATGATCGATTTTTGCCATGAAATCGATAAACTTTTGCATCAAATCGATTATATTCTTTTACGTTTTCCATGAAATCGATAAAAATCGTTAACTTTTACTGTGAAATCGATTAAAATCGATAACTTTAGCCATGAAATCGATTAAAATCGATAACTTTAGGCATGAAATCGATTAAAATCGAAAACCTTTTCCATCAAATCGACTATAATCTTTTACTTTTTCCATGAAATCGATAAAAATGGTTAATTTTTCTATGAAACCGATAAAAATCGTTAACTTTTACTATGAAATCGATTAAAATCTATATTAAATTTCAGTTTGTTAAGCATATCTCAGCCGTTCTACAAGCTAAATTCATCAAATTTGATAAAAAGATTCTTTTTTTGGGTAAGCACAAATAGTTCTCCACTTCTTGGATGCCTTCCCCTATTTAACTCCAAAAGCGCAGTACTTCATGCAAACCCCGAACATTTCAGTTTAGTAAGAGAGATATCAAATAGAAAACAACAGCTCGTCACGAGTTGTAGGGTATCTGTCAGTCGGGCATGCCCGAGTTGTTCTGTTTCCAACTCTGTGTCGGAAGCTGATGAAGGTCAACAACTGTTGTGCAAACAGCTCCATTGTTCGAAATGTTTCAACTCCACATTGACCCAAAAATATTCCCGGCAATAAAAAACTCAAATCGTTCTTCTTCTTTTTCTGCAAATGACTTAAGTAGACTCGAATAATAGCAGCTTGTAAATAAAATTGACTTATTATGATATGCTTCGTGCTATTTACATTGTAAAAGTCAAAAGTTGGCAAAGTTTTAATTAAAATTTGTGTGTAAATGCGCTTCAATTGATGAATTTTGAAAATTCAAACGAAATCCAAACGAAAACAGGGCCAATTAAGTTGGACACAAAAGGAATGCAGGCAAAAAGGGATATTCAAGGAGCCATAAAATGGGGCTTCAACTATACTACACTGAGAATGTTAGCTGGCAAAGGAGCGTGGCAAATGTGCATTACGTTTGCGAGGGGAACGTGAAAGGGAGGAGGTCTAGAGAAATTGCATTGTGCTTTGGCATTGTCTTATTTTGTGCACTGCGCTGATTCGGTTTATCGGTGAAAATGAATTGAAAAAGTGGGCGAGCCCAGCTGCCTTCAAGTCTGGCACACACACAAACACACACAGCAATCCAAACAAAAGTCAAAGCAAAGTGAGTCCGGTTTTTGGAAAATGTTTATACTCTAGCAAAATGGGTATATTCAGTTCGGTCGGAAGTTTGCAACGCAGAGAATTATGCTTCTTAGACTATATAAAGTATATACATATATATTCTCGAGCAGCATGACGAGCTGAGTTTTATAGCCATGTCTGGTCTATTTGTCTGTCAGCTTGTCCGTCTGTCTATATATCTATCTGTCTATCCATCCGACCATCTATCTGCCTGTCTATCCGTCCGTCTGTCTGTCTGTTAGTCCGTCCGTCTTTCTAAATGCCTAGCATTCCGTCTGTCTGGTCGTTTGTCAATCTGTCATTCCGTCTGACTGTCCGTCCGCCCGCTTGTCCATCTGTCCGTCCGTCTGTCTGTCCATCCCACTGTCAGTCCGTCCGACCATCTATCCGTCCGTCTATCCGCCCGTCTATCCGCCCGCTTGTCCGTCTGTCCGTCCTTCCGTCTGTCAGTCCGTCCGTCCTTCTAAATGCCTAGCAATCCGCCTGCTTGTTTATCCGTCCGTCTGGCCGTTTGTCGGTCTGTTCGTCAGTCTGACTGTCCGTCCGCCCACCTGTCCATCCGTCCGTCCGACTGATTCTCCGTCCGTCCACCAATCCATCTGTCTGCCTAGCAATCCATCTGTCTGTTTATCCGTCCGCTTGTCTGTCCATCCGTCCGTCTGCATATCCTACTGTCTGTCCGTCCTTCCTTCTGTCTGGCCGTCCTTCCTTCCTTCTATCTGTCTGTTCTTCCTTCCTTCTGTATCAACGCAATCTCCTCCAAGACTATTAAAGCTACAGAGTTGAAATTTTGCACAAAGGCTGAATTCTATTGCAGAATCATCCGAATCGGATGCCTATATCCTATAGCTTCCATAGGATAGTTCGGTTTTAAGAAATGTTTGGATAGGAAAAACTTCTGCGCTATTAAAGTCTAAGACTTGAAATTTGAACTATATACTCGAGTATAGCACTCTCATACAAAAAGATATATCATACTTATATGGCTACGCCCTTTGGAGGCCTGGCAAATCAATTAAAACTTAAAAATTTTACAGTTTTCAAGCTAAAACATCATAATTTGAAAAGTGAGCTACTGTTGACCTCTTCTTTACATTGATTTAAAAGTTATATATCCACGCTTATTTGGGGCGTAGCAAATCGGGAAGTCTATAGAGTATTTCACATAAATCCTATAATATTCTTGAAGTGTTGAAACTTGAGACACGTATTTGTTTAGACTACGCCTAGAAAAACAGAGATGGCTTGTATAGCTAGGCCTATTAGGAGCATGGCAAATCGGTGAAAACTGCATTTTCTACACCTAAAATTTCAAAAATTAACAACAATATCAACAAATCTTGATGCCTTCAAGTGAGAGAAAAATATATCTATATATCTATCTAGGGTATATCCCAGCTTCGGCATGGCTAGCTCCCTTTTTTGTTTTTTTTTGGTTTTCACTATGCAACGGCATTTCTCTCGCCCACCCACACTCTCCCCCTCTCTCTCCCTCTGCTGATGCTGACTTATTGATTATAAGACAACAGCCCTCACCTCCCTCACACACACAGGCATACACACACACACACACATAGAGACAGAGAGACAGAGAGACAGTTTTACATTGTTAACCCTTTTGTTGCATTGCTGCTGTTGTGCTGCTGTCCCCGACTGAGGTTTACCATTCACAATCAGAAGCATGCAAAAAGCGGTAATTGAAATGCCGTGTGGCATGCGGCGTGCGGCATGTGGCATGCCGCTCAGCAACAGCATGTCGCCTCTAAGTCCCCGCAACAAAGTATTTGTCAATCGAACTTAACAACAGCAATTGCAGCGCAGGTATAAATTTCAATTGAAACTTTGAGAGAGCGAGAGAGAGAGAGGGAGATATAGAGAAAGCACATATATTAAATATTTCATATTCTATCAAAGGAATAAAGTCAGGAAGGAGTTAAAAGATGCCAAAATACCCTGGAATACTTTTGTATTTGAGTTATAGATTTAGGTTTTACATGTTTCATTTGCCAAATCGAAATTTCTTGAGATTCCTTATAATATATTAGTCTATCTATCTTTCTTTCCTTCAACTGAAGCTCAATTACTTTTGCCACAGCATTGTTTGTCCCTTTGCCAAACATTTTACAGGGCATTAAGACGAAGGTCAACAAAACGAAGGCGGAAAATGCAAAACGTGACTTTAACAGCAGCCGTCGACTGAGCCCTCAACTGAACTGGACTCGACTACAAAGCTGATTGACTGACTGACTGACTGACTGATTGCTTGACTGACTGACTGATTGACTTTTGGTAAATTTGTAAATTTGTTTATGCCGTCGCGCGATAAAAGTCAACAAGACAAAGTTCTTTAAATATCAATAAGCGCGTCCCTCGCCCGGCGCGAAAGCCAATGGCAGAAGCTGTAAATATTTTTTCTGATTGCTGCATAATACATATATACATATCTGTATATATATACTATAAATGTATATATGTATGTATATTAAAAGGGCTCTATGGCGGAGCCTGTGCACGTCCCTTATTTGCATATTTGGTTAATTGAAATTGATTTTGGCGACGTAAACAGAAAAGAATGTGGGGTGTTGCAGCCTTGCCAGCTGGTCACACGGAACAGCGGAACAGTGGAATGGAACGGACAGCGAAAAGCATAGGGCTGAGCCTCTGCCTGTCATATATTTGCATTTTTGGTTATATGCAAAAAAAGGTGTCATATACTGCAGTCCTACAGCAGAAAGGAACAGTGGAATGAAACAGACAGCGAAGAGCCTGTACCTGTATACAGGGGTTGGTTTGCTGAGAATCATCTGCCAGTCACATATGTATTCGGTTAAATTCAAAATAAAGTCGTATACTGCTGTCATAAAGCACAGCGAAACAGTGGAATGGAACAGACAGCGAAAAAGACAGGCAACTTTGGGTTTGCTAAAAACACAGACAGAGAGAGGCCTGTCACATATTCGGTTAAATGCTGCTGTCTTAAAGCGCAGCGGAACAGTGGAATGAAACAGACAGCGAAAAGGAGACATTTTAAGGTTGGTTGGTTGCATTTTTCGTAAAATGCAAACAAAATTGTCGTATGCCACAGCCTTAAAGCGCAGCGGAACAGTGGAATGAAACATACAGCGAAGAGTGCAGGCAACTTGGAGTTTCATCATGAACCCCTGTCAATCGCATATTTGGTTAAATGCAAAAAAAAGGTCGAGTGCCACAGCCTTAAAGCACAGCGGAACAGTGGAATGAAACATTCGGCGAAGAGCACATGCAGCATTGGGTTTGCTGAACACACAGGCCCCTGCCTGCCACATATTTGGTTAAATGCAAAAAAAAGGTCAAGTGCCACAGCCTTAAAGCGCAGCGGAGCAGTGGAATGAAACAAACAGCCACCTTGGGGTTGGTTGGTAAGCTGAGTCTCTCTCTCTCTCTCAGCCTGTCACATAATTGAACTTTTGATTAAATGCTGGGGAAAAAAGGCATCCTTAAAGCACAGCGGAACAGTGGAATGAAACAGACAGCTGACTGTGACAGCAGAAAAGTACAGTCACCTTGCGGTTGCACTCATAAAAATCAATTTCAATTTGGAAAATAACAAACATTATTGTGCACCTCGTTGAATGGATGGGCGAGGGACGGATTGTGGGCGTGGGGGGCGTGGCCTTTGAGGTTTAGAACTTGCAACGAAACCGAAAGAGACTGCCAGAACAACTTGCAACATTACCACAAAAGCCGACCCCGAATGTTGTTGTTGTTGTTGTTGTTGCTACTTGCTACTTGCTACACTACTTGTTGTGCATAGTCAACCAAAGCGCTGGGCGGAAGGTTAGGGGCGTGGCGTGGCGTCGCTGGAGTAGAGTGGTGCTTGGGGTGGTTAAAGCTAGAGCAACCGCAAGAACCGCTCGCCAAGCGCACTCAGCGAACTGCGGCCTGACCTGCTTACTACTTGGTAGAGCTCAGCACAACTCTAGAGTGCTAGATGAGGCAGCAATGGGGCAGGTTGCAAGCGAATGAAGGGGACGAAGGGGACGAAGGGGAGGGAGGGGTGAGCCGATTGCACGGGACAATGTGGCAAAGAGTTAGTGTTTGAGTATTTTGTGTTTGCGTGCAACATGCACACACAGTCGCTGGGTGGTTGGGCGGTTGGGTAGTTGCCTGTGACGTCAATGCACACACACACACACACACACACGCACGAACGCACCAAACGGTTGACAACAATGCAACAGACAGACACATGGCATTAGCGGGGGGCGGCGCGGGCGGTAGGTACATTGTCAGAGGGGGCGTGGCGACAAACTATAGCGCAACTTTAGCGCAATGCAATGACAAATGATTAATCGCAAGCAAAACCAGAAAAAAGCAACAAACATATAAACAAGATCGCGCAAGTGGGCAGTGATCGACTAGGCGATACCCTAGCATCAGCTAAAACTATCACTACTACCAAATTCACTAGACATATACCTAAACAAAAAAAATCCTATATAGGAAATTCGAAGTGTCTAGCTCTTAAAGTCTTCAGGCTATGCTCAAAAAACCAATCATTCTACTTGGTATTTTAAAGAAAGAAATATTCTTCAGCTGTGTGTAGTATAGAAGCATATGTATTTCAAATTTGAACTATCTCCCTCTTAAAGTCTTCCAATTATGCTCAAAAAACCAAGTATTCTACTGAAATTTATTTATTTTAAAGAAAGAAATATTCTTGAGCTATACTTCAAGAACACATATGCACAAAATTTTAAATATCTAGCTCTTAAACTCTTCGAGTTATGAGTAAAAAATTAACTTTCAGAATTTATATTTATCCATATAATGCAAATGAGTGAAGAATACATAAATATCTATATATGTATGCATGTATATGTTTGTAAATATTCTATAAACTTAGCAAAAATAGTTAAAGCTTCTCATTCTCAGCAGGAATACATACAAATATATACTTTTCCACGTGGCATACACTCTCCGTAGAACATCAAAGCCTTTGTTACACACTTGCCATGGGCTTAGGGTATGGAAACAAATGCGAAAACAAAAGTGGAAAGTGGAAACAAAACGCGACCTGTGGGAAAAATACAGCACATGACAAATTTTGCAAAACAAAAAAAAGGCACTTGAATAATGCCCGAGAAACTTCGAATACAAAATATATACAAATCTAATTTAAAAATTGTCAAAAATAAAATAGATTTGTAGGTGAGTGTAGAAAAGTACTAGGTTAATCCCTTCAAGATTCAAGCTCTTCTCTTCACAGCAAAAAAAATAAAATTTAAAAAAAAAATGGATTTGTTCGTCAGGATTCGAACTCGATGTTGGGTAAAAAATACAGCACATGACAAATTTTTTAATACAAAAAAAAAACAGACCTGAGAAACTTCGAATACAAAATATATACAAATCTAGTTTAAAAACTGTCAAAAATTTAAAATAAATATATCGGTAAGTGCATATAAAAGTACTAGGTATAAACCCTTGAAGATTCAAACTCTTCTCTTCACAGCAAAAAAATAAAATTAAAAAAAAAATTGGATTCGTTCGTCAGGATTCGAAGTCGATGTTGGGGAAAAAATACAGCACATGACAAATTTTGTAGCGCAAAAAAACAGACCTGAGAAACTTCGAATACAAAATATACATAAATATATATAAATATATAACCTAACTGACTCAAATTTTTTATTAAAAAATAGAATATCTATATATATATATATATATATGCATATATATGTATATAGATATTTTATTTATATATATATCTATTAAATCCTGCAAGATTCGAATTCATCTCTAAACAACCAAAAAAAAAATGTTAAAACAAACTTAGATTCGTCCATCAGGATTCGAACTCAATGTTGAGGCTGTTGAAGCTAATGAATCTGATGAGGCTAATGAGGCTAATGAGGCTGATGAGACTAATGAAACTTTCAGATTGCTTCAACCACACGAGGGGAACTTGGACACAAGCAAAATCTTGCGTAGTTACATGTTTTAGAGAAAGTAGTTCATACTTCCTCAAATTCCTTTATTTCCAAAGTTCGAACCATTCTAAACCATTTCAAACAAATTTTCTTCGTCTTTCAAGCACAACATTATCTTATCTTTCAAGTTTGCTATAAGACTTGCTCAGGCCAAAATTGAACTTGTTTAAGAACAATTGAATTACAAGTAAAAGTCAAGGAAAATATTAGAATACTTTTGGAGGCTTTAACAAAAAAAAAAGCGAATGCTCGTAATTAATTAAATTCATTAGGCTTAGAGAAAACGCAATATCGCTATCTCCATTCTCGCTGACATCTGGGGTAGGGCTTTGCTCGACTAATGCGCCTTGATACACCCATTGATCAATGCGTTATCATTGGCGCCTTAACAGTTTTGAATACGACCCACCGTGGCTTGCTTACCCCCATATAACTATACATATATGTATATATGTATTTATGGCTAAAGCTGACAGTGAGAGATGAGACGCAATAATGAATAATGAATAATGAATAATATAAATAAAAAGCTCGTTCCAATTTTCAACTTAAATGGATAATACTTTAAGGGCTTTAGATAAACAAAGTCTGACGTCTTCATGACTAACGAACGGCCGTTCACATTAAAATATTGCTAATAAGAAAGTAGAATAATATTTTTAAGCATATATGTATAAATATATGGGGGAAATAGAATTGAGTACTTCTAGTACTAGTTTTCGAGGCGAATTGAGCAGTGTTGTGTAATGCATAACCTGAGTGAAGTTGTACAGCACTAAAAGAGTGAGACGACAGTATGGGCTGTCGTCGAGTATGGCTCAGTGTGAAGTCGAGTGAAAAAGAGAGACAACTAGAGGATAAATGTGGTTCGATGAAAATCGTCGACTGAGAAACACGCTGAGACTCGCTGCACAATTACTAGAGACAAAATGGAAGAACGTACAACTGTCGACCCTTCACAACTTGAAAATCTTATTGTCTCACCGATATATATATATATATATATATATATATGCGTAGTGTTATAACTTAAAGAAAATCAGGGCTTAAAAAAATATAAATTAAAAATAATTTTTTTCAAAAAAAAAACTATGCTAAAATCCAAATTCCTCAAATTTTGTTCAGCTTTAATTTCTAAATAATAATATAATATATATAGAATAAAATTTTTTTAAATCTTATAAAATAAGGTGCCAATAATCTCTCTACTCATAGACTTTTGGCATCTAAAATCGTGCTCCAGCAAACAGAACAAATAATGGAGATAACTTTTGTAGTTTTTTAAAATCAACTTAGATATAAACATAAGAGACATAGATTAGATATCACAATAGTCGAACCTTAGCTTCTCGACCTCATAAAGAATATGTTTATATCTAAATATACCTTCTTAAATTTTTCTTCATAAAGAATATATGTATATCTTAATATACCTTCTTCATTAAGAATATATGTTTATGTAAATATACCTTCTTCATTAAGAATATATGTATATCAAAATATACCTTCTTCAATTTTGAATCGTAAAACTGACAAGCTGCATACTTTTCATAGCTCTGCCAGATTTTAAATATTGGTCAACATTTGCTTTATGATTATTTGTTCAAAACTTCGGATTCTACGCTCGAAATGAGCGTCGGGATCGGGATTTTCGAGAATTAACAAGAACCCGAATTAATCGAATGGGATGGGAAAGATTCTAAAAAAGTCCGGGACGGTCGACACAAGTGCTTGACACCGAAATTCTCGGAAGTCCCGATAATAGCATTAATAATCGATAAAATTGTATTTATCAAAGAACAGAGGAATGTAAAATATAAACAAGGAAATAAATTTTTATATAAATCATGAGAAATTTAAGAGAAGGTAAATTATTTTCTTTAACTAGGGTAGTACATGATATTTCAACATCTACTGCAATGAGTGAGAAGTTGTTTTCTACTTCTAGAAGAATTTTGGAAGAAAGGAGAACACGTCTTATAGGGAAAAAATTTTTAAAAATACAATTTTGAAAAAAAAAATTAATCTATCATAGGAACTCTAAATGTTAAATGTCGGGACCCTCGGGAAAAATTAATAATTTTTCCGCACAATCGGTCGGGAAAAGCAAAATTGATATCGGGACGGAACAGGTTTCTTTCTCTTTATTTCTTTCCCGATCCCATCTCTATTCTATACCAAAAATAAAATTTTTCAAATTTTTTTTTAAAAAATAGATATCTATAATATTTGTATTAAAATATAAATGCAATTCAACTTACCTTTAATATTCATTCAATTTCCAATTGCTGCTCAGCTCATGTTGCTTCAAATAGAAAGAAAGAAAATAATGTTATAGCAGACATTTGCAGATCTATTTGCATAATTGCATATCGAAAGGTTCCTCAACTCAGAAGTTGAATTTATTTGCGTAAACAAATTGTTAACAGCTCTATTATCGCGCCCTGATAAGGACTAATAGCCTTTCAGCTGTAACAAAGGTAATTGCTTATATATGTATATATATGTAGACAGATATATATATATATATGCATGTCATATATGTCGGCTTTCCAAATGTAGAACAACATTTCAATGCTGGCCACCGAACAAAAAGATAAAAAAAATGTTTAAAAAAAAAGTAAAAATATAAAAAAAATCAGTCTTTAGGCACCGACTGCATAATACTCGTTCATAGAGCAAAAATAAGAAAATTTAAAAAAAAATCAAGTTTTGTAGTGCTTATTAAACTAATATTGAGCTTAGTATTAAAAACTAGATTAAATTTATTCAATAAAAACATAATATTTATATGTCTATCTGTAGGGCAGTAAACAGTAAACAGTAATCATCAGAAATAGGGTTCGAACCCTACTGAGTTCGTAATTAATACTATAAATTCTATCAAGTTCGCTTTATATCATTACAGATCTAACTGAGCATCATCTAACTCCAAAACTTGTAGATTCTAGCTTGAAAGATATAGTTTTTCTTGACGCGATTTGCATGCCTCCAGTGGGCGTGGCTATGTAACATTAGGTTGATCTATAGCAGAAGTCTTTTCTAATATATCTGTGAAATTTTAGAGTTCTAGCTAGACTAGATTATGTGCTTATAACGAACTCCAAGACAACAGCGTTCTATTTCCACTCTCTAGCTTCAATAACAGTAAAATACTTTGCTTTTATGCAGACAGATACTTAGACGAACTAATAAACTCTCTTGTGCACTTCTTGGACGAGCATAAAAACGTAAAGCCGGCGGCGTAATTAAAAATTGTTATCAATTTCAATGGCTAATTGTTGTGTATTTGTAACTGTAACTGTATTTGTATTTGTATTTGTATTTGTATTTGTATTTGTATTTGTATCTGTATCTATGTTTGGGGACTGTTTGAAAAAGTTGTATGAGTTCAGCGACTGGTCAACTTTGTGTGTACCGATTCATAGATTAGAGAGAGAGAGAGAGAGAGAGAGAAAGAGAGAGAACTGCCCGGCCAACACATACAACAGGTACAGTTGGCACACTTTAAAGCGAACCAGTCGATAATGGTTAAGAAACTAAAAGTCACAGAAAAGAAAGCAATTTAATAAAATCAAATCAAATAACATCAAAAACAATACACAAAGTTAATTTTTTGGTAAATTCAGCAAGTGATTGACTCGCAGATACTCTGTAAAATGTTTAAACTAAGAGAAACTCTTAGTGTCTCTTAGCTGTCTGCAAAGACAGCATAAAATCTGATTATAGAAAGTGATTAAAGATTTTTATCTTTATCTTGATAAATACATATATATATCTAAACTATCGATATTTATCGATTCTACGAAAATATTTAACATATCAAAGAAGGTTTAAGTTAAGTCTTAAATACCTTCGAGTATCTTCAAGGAAACTTTATTTTTAGGTGGTCATGGCTTAAGAAAAATATCGATTTTTATCGATATTATGAAAAAGTTTAAGATATCAAAGAATGTTTAAGTTAAGTCGTAAAATATCTTCGAGTATCTTCAAGAAAACTTTATTTCTATGCCTTCAGAAAAATATCAATATTTATCGATAATATAGAAATGGTAGAAAATGTCAAAGCAGATTCAAACTAGTTCGTAAAATGCCTTTGACCAGCTTTAAAGAAAATTTATATCTTGGTAAGAATGTATAATAATTGGAAATTATTGAATTATGCCTTGATATAATATCGATATTTATCGACATTGTCAAAATGTTAGAAGATATCAAAGCAGATTCAAACTAGTTCGTATAATGTCTTCGAGTATCTTCAAAACAAGTTCTTATGCAGGTAGGAATACCTAATCACTAGAAATTGTCGAAATAAACCCTAAGAAAAATATCGATATTTATCGATAGTTTGAAATATTGAAATATATCAAAGCAAATTTAAGTAAGGTCGTAAAATTTCTGTAAAGTGTTGAAGGAAACTATCATACCTAGGCTTGCATAACAATAAGAAATAATCGAAACATGCCATAAGGAAAACATTGATATTTATCGATGTTGTAAAAAGAATTTCAGCAAGAATCTGATATATTGTATCAAGTCCAGGGCTCTTAGAGATTTCGAGCGACACTTAGATCTAACAAGTAAGAAAGCTCTAGTCGGGTCTCAGCCCGACTACGAGATCCCCTGAACCAAGTCCGAGCTGTTGTTTTAAACAACTTAGCTTACATCTTTTATCTATACATATTACCTCTGCGCGCATATACACATGCACACATTTGTATACACAAGCACACATATACCATGCACACAGAAGCACGCGCGCCGATTACTGTGTAGTTCATTTGAATGTATGTGTGCACACGTACAGGCTGCTGCCGCGTGCTTTTACAATGTTTCCTTTAATAACTTCTGTATTACTTAACGGATTTGAATGCAATTTTCTGCATTGAGTGCTATTAATTTATTGAAAATACGGTTTTCACTTAAAAATTTGAATTTGAATTTGAAAAATTAAATTGTGGCTTTGATAATTTTTTTTTTTATAAATTTTTTTTGCGAAATGTGGAGCTGGTATCCAAAATATGAAAAAATAGAAAATGTATTTTATTTTCAAAAAGCTAAAAACAAAATTTGATAGCTGTAGCTAAAAATATGTAGAAGATATGGTCAAACAACTGAATCTTGATAACGTTTTAAATCGATATCATTGAAACGGAAAAATTTATCGAATATCTAAAACAAACTCGATATGCGCGCTGTATACACAGACCATCATGCAAAATTTGAAGTCTCTAGCTCTTATATGTTCTGAGATCGACACGTTCATACATACGGACAGACGGACGGACGGACGGACGGACGGACGGACGGACGGACGGACGGACGGACGGACGGACAGACAGACGGACAGGGCCAAATCGACTCAGCTCGTCGCCCTGATCAAGAATATATATACTTTAAGGGGACTGCCACGCCTCCTTCTGCCTGTTACATACTTTTTGCAAAACCATTATACCCTGATTTCCCATTTTCAATGGGTTCAGGGTATAAAAACTGCATGTCACATGCTTCTGCATGCATAACAATATACCCTTTAAGAATTTGCAATGGGCAGAATATGTTTGGGAAATATAATCAAAATTTGTTACGCATAAGCCATGTGAATACATGTTTGACGAACAATCAGGCAAGACTATAATTGGTGTGTGGGTGTATGTGTGTGTGTGTGTGTGTGTGTTGCATATTAAATTCATAAAATATTTGTAGACTGTTGCAAACTGTTAAACTGTCAGCAAATTGTGTCAAGAAGCTGAAGCGAGGACTAAAATTATTGTCTCTGCTTTATTAAAAATAAATAAAGAGCTGCACACGCACACACACACACACACACAGACACACAGACAAACACGCACACTCACACACATTTTAATTGTTGGTCTTGGCCTCAAGTTGAATCTCTGTCAAGCAAATTGAACTGCAGATTTTCCAACGGCCATTTCCGGCCTGCAACGAGCTGCCACACACAGAGCACACGCACACGCACACACGCACACTCACGCACACGCACACGCACACAATCACCATACTCGTCTATAAAGTGAATTGAAAGCATATTGGTTTTGTCTGTCTATAAATATACTCTGGGAACATTTAGTAAAATGTATATATACTTTAGGAATATAAATAGTATTTTTTTTGGATATGCCCATAGAATGCTTGTAAAGTCAGGAATTACTATAATTTTTATAACTTTTGCAGCCTGAGTTTTTGAATTTGAGTTTTTGTCTTATATATTACCTGAATATATCCTCTACCGCCCATAGAAGGCTTCTTTAATCAAAAATGACTATATTTTTTTGTAACTTTTGCAGCCTGAGTCTTTAAATGTTTCTTATATATTCAGGTATTCCATCCTCTACCCTCTACAGCTATACAGAAAGCTACAATTTTACAAGTACATCCAACTTAGTGACTGCACGATTAATCATATCATATGATATATCATCATATCATATTGTGATCATATGATATAATCGATTATTTTGTTTCGATTCACGAACAAAATTGTGTTCGATAAATTTATCGAATATGAGCTTCGCTTAATTGCTTCGTTATTCACATATGAAAGTTGGCTTAGGTTATTTTTAAAGACTATGGAAAAATGTGGAAACATTATTCCACAACAAACTCTAACTATAACTAACTGTGCCGTTTGTATTAAAACCAACTGAAGAATTGCAAAACCACAACGAATATGCTTCAGCTTTCAAAAGTGAAACATATAAACGAAGTTCCTCTAGGTAAGTATTTCAGATCTCATAGATAATGAGCATATTTGCATTGGGTGGCTCCAAGTGTAGCCAGATGATAAAGCCTATTTTTGAAATGATTGCATCCATAACAATCACTTCAAAAATAGACTTTGTCATCGTAGAATCGATTATCGATTAATCGATCATTTACCTTTTTATTGTTAGACTTATCGCGATTAATAGTCGCACAGCTTAAATTAATCAAATGATTCAATAATCGATTAATGTATCTTCTTTTGCCATCGTTACATCCAACTCTCTTTTTACACGCTCTTTCTAAACACTATTATGAAATAACAGAATCCGCCAATAAGAATAAACACACTTTTTTACACGAAATTTTCGTTCTAGAACGACTTACAGAAACTTATCTATACAACTATAGATACAGATACAGATACGTTCTATACAGATTTTTATTTTATCTTGTTTTTTCGGATTGAAATTTGCTAAATTTTGTTTGGGCAGATCTGTCCCTTTTTTTAATAGTTTAACCGGAAGAAATGTTAAACACCCATTGTCCGGAAATCGGTTCCTTTTTTCAACGATAAATGTAGTTTAATCAGCCCAAAAATCATCGTACTACCTCTTAAAACTTATAAGAATTGTGATCGTAGGTTATCGATTTATGATATAACGAACTTTAGCGACAGAAAAATACTTAAAACAAGTGGGCACAGTTCAAGTTCGTATGGAATCAAGTGTTTCAGGCGGTGAAACTGTTGCTAACGCGTTGAAATCTCTTTAATGTCAATGTATATATAGTAAAAGTTTAGTTTTTAAACTTAAAAATTGTTGTCCTGTTTTCTGTTCTCTTTTAAAAAAATGTTTGTCCTTTTTTCCTCTTTTTTTCTCAGCTGTTTGTCCTTTTTTGTCCTTTTTTTAAGAGTTTAGAGAACATATCCCTAAATGTAACATATGTCACATCTTTAAGCTCACGCTTTTTCAAGGAACTTAAGTTGAGTGTATATTACAAACGACCTCCTCTATAGTTCGATCAAATATTATCTATATATCTACACCAATCGAGAAAAAACTCATTCTTCTACAATTTTCGCCCAAAGGGGCGTGGCAAGTCGAAAAATCAATTCCTAATGGAAAACTTGCAATTCTCTTGGAACATGAATGAGCATTATGCAGTGGGTTACGCCCGACTGCAATGCTCTTGCTGGTTTTCTGTTTCAGTTCCTTTAAAGCTCCGATGACAGCCAACACTCGCTGCTAATTGGAATCGGATTTAGAATTTTGATTTTGATTTTGATTTTGATTTTGCATTCGAAAACTTGTCCCCAATAATATTACGAAATATTGTTGTAAATGTATTTAGAAGTTGTTGCTGTGGTAATGCACTTTGCGCTCGAGGCATAAGTTTTTAAATCAATTTGCTGGACAAATTAAGTTGGCTCCTTCAACGAACTGACACTTGCGCTTATTAGGGACCAACAGCTACACATATGAAACTCTATTAACATACATATGTATGTATGTGTATTAAGTTGCATGGCCTTATTCGATTAGGGCTGCAAAAGTTGGACAAAACTACATTAGCCAAAGAAACTTGCTTCGAGTTTGGCTTTTGGACACAAAATCCAAATTTACGCGTCATTCAGTTTGTGTTCCAGCTGGGTAGTTATTAAACATGTAGGGCTGTTCTAGTTAGGACTGATCGACTAAAGAATACCCTGAAAAGTGAGTAACTGTTACAAACATATTCCCCTTACATCTATAGTAATTAGAGCTGGGCGTCAGGATCGGGATTTTTGGGACCCGAAATTGTCCCGAAACAATTTACGGGCTTGTTGGAAAAGATTCTAAAAAATCCCAGCAAATCGCATAAGTCCTTCATCCCTTCATCAATCTGGCATAGTAAGAGATTCTAGAGATATGCTTATGAACAGAGGAGGGCGTCGGGATTGAAATTTTCGGGTCCCAAATGGGTATCTCTGAAATGCCGCCATCTCAGAGCATATCTCTAGAATTTTTTACCATGATCTTATGACCAAGGACGTATCCGATCGTCCCGAACTTTTTTAAAATTTTCCCAACCCGCCAAATATTAAAAATCGTTTCGGGACAATTTCGGGCCCCGAAAATCTCGATCCCGACTCTCATCTCTAATAGTAATACTATTTATCTGAACCGAAATTTTTTGGACATAAAGATAGCACCTTATTTCGGACCTTCTATTTCGGAACGGTATGCAAAATGTGTTATATTTCACATTTAACTATACTTTGGAAGCATCTTTAGACCAAATTTGATGACTCTAGCTCTTACTAGAGCTGCAAAACTATCGATGGCAGTCTCGATGTATCAAATTTTTCCATTCAGAATATCGAAAATATCGAATGGGTCCACTATCGATAGTTTTGTAGCTCTAGCTCATACATTTTTCGAGATATGTTTAAATAAAAGAATTTTTATTTAAATTTTCATTGATTTCATGGAAATGTAAAAAGTTATCGATGATTTGAATCAAAGTTGAAAAACTTGTGCTATAAAAGGGCCTACGTGTAAAATTTCGAGTCTGAAGCCGGACAGTCAAACGGACAGAACTAAATTGACTCTGCTGTTTACCTTCATCAAGAATATATATACAGTCCAATCCCGATTATTCGACCCCTGCTAAATCAAAAACCTCAATAATTCGTAAAAAATTCGATTGAATTCATTTTTAATATATCGAATTTCTGCGTAATTCGTTAAAAATGTGATCTGTTTGCCAATTCGAATGCCTGTTACCTAAATTGTCACAAAACAATATACCCTGTTTACTACTTTTCAATTTTTACAGGGTATCTTTGTGATAAACCAGTGTAAATGCTTTAGATAGAAAAAAATCCTTTTTATTGAGAACAAAATAATTTTAAAATATAATTAAAGTTGCTATAAATTCAAACTATCGTATAACTCACATCTCTAATAATAGTTTTTAAGACAAAGTTCAGTCAAAATTTCAATTTCAGTTTCAAATGGAATTGAAAAAAAATAAACGCAAATTTTATCTCATTAATTTGCGATTCATGTCGCGTCTTTTTTGTCTTTGGCATTTTCGATTTGAACCAAAATAGTTCGAAGTTAAAGCTATTTTGAAGGTGTTAAAAGTCGATCATAAAGAAATCGCAATTGAATAAAGTAATTTTCGATTCAGGTTTAGGGTTTTTCAAGTTTGTAAGCAACAGATTTCAATTGTAGTTATAGCAAATGTTTATGCTAAATATGTATAGATTGATATTGGTAGAGGAGGAGATGAATACAGCAGACTTATAACATGGCTAAAACATATTTCCGATCATAAATTCTTAAAATTGTAAAGAAACTTAAAAGCAATTTATAATTTATAGAAAATATGAATTCGTACAAGTCCGAAAAAGTATACCTTTTAAAAATCAAACTACATTTGATGAAGTTATAGTCATTCCAAGTTCAAGAGATGGCTTATTTCGGAGTTACTCCGAATCTTGAGCAAAAATGTTTCAAATATGGTCAAAATTTTAAGTTCTACAATATACTTATCCCTAGCAGGCATCTTTAAGAGACAAAACAAAATATGACTAATATCAGAAGTTTACAAGCATCTCCGACTATATAAAGTATATATATTTTTGATCAGCACAACGAACTGAGTTGATATAGCCATGTCCGTCTGTCTGGACAGAGTATTAGAGCTCCAGAGTTGAGCAGAGCATTGTATATATCGGAATCATTCAGATCGAGCGACTATATCCTATAGCTTCCATAGGATAGATAGGTTTTAAGAAATATTATTGTAGGAAAAACTTTGTTGCTATTGAAGTCTTGAACTTGAAACATATAGTATATGTATATAAACATATAGTATATATAAAACTGTACCTTCTTCAATTATTAAATATGTGAATCTTGATCGCTTCTTAGCAAATCAGAAAAACCAATACTTATATCCTTTAATTTTACAAGGGTATTACCAAAGTTTAGCATGGTCGAAGTTAACCCATCCCTATATCTTACATAGGAATTATTGGTCAACAGCTCGCTATATTTTGAAAGTTAAAAGTAGTTAGACGAACTTTGCTAAAAACCATATATATATAAACATATACCATATTCCATAGAAAGATATATACATATATGTATTTAAACTACTTCATGTGCAGTTAAAGTACAAGTTTCAAAGATCTCCGAAAATCGCTTATCAAATTTAAATTCCCCAAAACTGCCAGCCCAACTTGTGTAGTTCTTGTCGAACTTAGCGGAAATATTGTAGTACTAAAATAGGGTCTGGGCCTCAAGGCCTATGGGAATTAACTGAAATTCTAGCGCATTTCGTGCACAAATTGTAGCCAAGCGCAATTTTTGACAGTTCATCGAGGCGTAACTCTAATCAACACACACAAACACACACACACACACACACACACACACACATAGAGAGGCACACGCTTACATTAAACTTTACCAGTTTCGCAGTTTCGGACATGAGAATTTTATTCTGGAATTTTCAATTCTTGCCCGCATTTCAAGTCAACTGGCAGCTCTCTCACTCTCCCTTCTCTTCCCTCTCTCTCTCTCTCTCTCTCTCTCTCAATAATTATAGGAATTTTCATCCCAGTTTAATAGAATTGATTAAGCTAACAATACGATTTGCTCTTCGTTTAGATTTCTATGCCTCTTCGACTGACTCATAGCAAAAAAAAAAAAAAAAAAACAAGTGGAATTTTCGATTAGGAGGTGACTCGAATACATAGACTCTCTTAGTTACAATCGTTGAATCTTTCGCACTTTCCAGACATTTCAGCCGAGAGACGACTCTGCGAGTTCTTATCAATTTTGCTGTTGTTGCTTTTGTTGTTGCGTCCATTACGTAGCTTTGATAGGGCACATATGCAGCAAATGAGCCAGCGATCCGGCCGTAATCAAAAGTCAAAGTCACCAAAGGCACACACACATACACGCCTCCTCCGCGCCGGCCATGCCCCCAAACGCTAAACCAAGTCCCAGTTGAATTCAACAGCAATTTCCAGTTCCGAGTCTATGAACTTTTATTAAATTGCTTTATAGGGTATACCATATATACATATACTCTCTGTGTGTGTGTGTGTGTGTGTGTGTGGGGTATGCTCGTACTTTCGTTAATTACGTTGCCCAAGCACTTGACCATATAATCGGCGTATAATGAAAATGCCTTGCTTGCATCTTATCATTTCTTTTGCGTTTTATTATTATTTTTCCATTTTTTTTTTGTTGTTGATTTTTTGTAAATTTTGTTGGGGACACAGAAATAGCAACTAAAGAGAGACAGCGAGAGAGAGAGAGAGAGAGAACCGGTTGTAAAAACTTGGCTGTGGGCAAGGCAGGGAAAATATTCATATATATATATATTTATATATGAACTATGCGGCAACAGGTCCACATTGTTGCGATCTTAACAACAAAAAGTGGTTTGCTCCAGTCCCCAACTTTGTTGGTGTCGGCTCTTTGCCCCGCTTAAGGTCGTCTGTAGAACGGAACCCGCAGCCAAACAAGAAGATGCCCAAGAATAACAACAGAACCAGCCGAACAGCGTACACATACATATATATATATATATATATATATATCTGAATGATCATTAAGTGAGTTCGTTATGATCATCTCATTGCCGGCAAACATCGATGACGCCGGCCCAGGAATGTGCCAAGACACCCACCCACCCCCTCTGATCCGCTCTCCCTCTCTCTCTCGCTCGCTCGCTCTCTCTCTCTCTCTCTCTCTCTCTCTCTCTCTCTCTCGCTCACACATCAGGCCAAACAAGTTTCGCTCAGTTAGCTGCGATCTACGAGCCGCATCGTATACTGTCAAGATCGTTCATAAACAGACCAAAGATCGAATCGGATGGTATGGTCTCTTCTGGCATTATGGGCAGGGGGAGGGGGTGCTTCGGGGAGGGGTAGACAGGTGCAACATTGCACATGCAACAACTGGCAACGGGCAACGGACAACAACTGGCTTACAGGTTGCTCGCCTGCTTAGTACATGCTGCGCCAAAAGGTACTGAAGATCAGGTTTCGTTTAGGGATTATCATGGAATATCATGGGCAAAGTTTAACCAACTACTTAGCATACAAACAAAATTAAGCTCTTAACAGATTTGATTATAATGTTTGAAAGAGAGAGATACAATATATATGTATTGAATCAGATATGTATAGCAGATCCAATAGAGATCTAGAACGGATTCCATAAGTATAGAGATAAGAAACATATTTGAAGATCAGCAATGTTCAAGTATATTTATTAACAGATTCAATATAGATCTGGAACTGGCCCCAGAAATACCTAGACCACATTTGACTATATGGACCTATATGAATATAGCTTTATAGAACAAGTTTGCAGATAAGTTAAGATCACTTAAGATCAGTGGCAAGTCTAAGCATATTTTTGAAAGCATATCCAATAATATATATAGAATTGTTTCCATAAATATACAAATATTAAAAAATATTTGAAGATCAGTTAAGATCAGTGAAAAATTAAAGTATATTTGATAACAGATTCCACATAAGTCTGGAACTGATTCCAGAAACATATAAAGCACATTTAAAGATCAGTTAAGTGCAATACCAGATTCCAGATTCAATATAGATCTATAGTAAAAGTTTGTAGATCAGTTAAGATCAGCTCAAAGAATATTTGATAACACATCCAATATAGATCTTTAACTTATTCCACTAATATAAAAACAAACAAAAAAAGATCAGTTCAGATATAATATAGATATACAGCTGGTTTACAGACTTATAAAGAAAATATTAAAATATCAGCTAAGATCTGTGATAATTCGATGTATATTTGATAACAGCTTCCATATAGGTCTATATAACAAGTTTGAAGATCACTGAAGATCAGTTCAGATCAGTGCCAAGTATAGATAATAATAGATAATAGATCTTTAACTTATTCTATAATTATAAAAACAAACAGTTTGAAGATCAGTTCAGATCAGTGTCAAGCCACTATAAATGTAGAGATCTATTTGCAGAAATATAAACAAGATATTTGAAGATTTGTTAAGATCAGTTACAATATATATCTAGAACTGATTTGAGATATATATAGAACAAGAAGATCAGTTAAGAAGATCAGTTAAGATCAGTGCGAACTTAAAGCATATTTGATAACAGTTTCAATAATAAATATAGAAATTATTTGAGATATATGCATATAGAACCAATTTGAAGATCAGTTAAGATCAGTCAAGCTCTAGTCAAAATATTGAGAATAGTTAAAGATGAAACTTAGATCTAGAACTATTCCAGATTTTTATATAGAATATGCTTGAGCATCAGTTAAGATCAGATTAGATCAATGCCTAATCATATCCAATATAGATCCAATATAGATCTATAACTGAAGAAGCTTAAAGTTCAGTAAAGATGAGAGCCTCGTCTACAAATGATCTTTATTGATCGCTACGATTGATGCTTTATAAAGTATTTTGTATAGTGGATAAAGTAGTTTAACAAAGACTAGATTTAGCTAATTTACACCTATATGATCTATAGCGATCTGAGTTATGATTATGATCTAGCATGAGTTACATTATGATCTATAGCAATTGAGTCCCTTCGAAGACTTTTTCCCCACTGCGTTGCACAATTCACAAACAATTCACAATGCTCTCCGCAGAAAGCGTAGTTATTCATGGTTGCAACTCTATTGTAAGCCCCAGGTATGTGGGTAAACAATGTGCGTAAATGAAAATGGAAATTAAAAATCGAAAAATCGAAAAACCGAAAAAAAAACCGCTGGAGGCACAAAGAACGCCCGCACAATGCGCTTCAATGCTTAAGTGTTATATTGTTTAAACAATTTTTGTAGTTAACAAAACATTAACAAAAAAAAATAAATACCAGACACCCGAAATTTGAATTTAAGGCAACAACAACAACAACAACAGCAAAAAGCTAAATTAAATAAAAACTAAAAACAGCAGAAGAAGAAGAAGCAGCAGAAAAAGTATACACAAACAATTTATCGTTATTATTAGTATTACTAAGTAATATTTCGACAATTTTTGTTTGTTTTGCTGCCCATTGAAACTAAGCGAAAGCGGGTATATTGAGCGTGCAACTGTTTACAGGGTATGCCCTGGCTATTTCTTCTCCGTCAGCTCTCTCGCACTCTTTCTGTATCTGTCTCTTTCCCTCTTTCTCTCCTTTTGTATCAATTTTCTTCCACTCTCATTTTGTTTCTCCCTCTCTTTCTGTCTTGTTTTCGCATTGCCTGTCTCTCTCTCTCTCTCTCTCTGTCTATCTACTTCTTCACTTTCTGTCTCTTTCTTTCTGTGCTTCGCTGCTTCTGTCACTGTCTTCTCTCTTTCTCATTTTCTCTCTCTTTCTTACAGTCCCTTTTTCTGTCTCATTTTCTGTCTTTCTTTCTCCCTATTATGCTGTTTTTCTTTTTCTCTCCCTTCCCATTTCTATCTCTTTCTCTTTTTCTTTCTCTTTTTCTTGCTCTCTTTTTCTTTCTCTTTCTCTCTTTTCTCTCTTTTTTTCTTTCTCTCTCTCTTTTTTTCTTACTCTCTCTCTTTTTCTCCCTCTGTTTTTCTCTCTCTCTTTCTCTCTTTCCTCTCTCTCTTTCTTGCTTTCCCTCTCCCTTCTCTCTCTCACTCTCTCTTTCTTTGTCTCTCTCTCTCTCTCTTTCTATCTCATTTTCTCTCTCTTTTTTTTCTTATTCTCTTTCGCTCTCTCTCTATCTGTTTCTTTCATTTTCTCTCGTTCTGTATCTTCTCTTCTTTCCCTTTTTTTCTCTTTTTTCTTATCTTTCTCTTTCTTTTTCTTTCTTTCTCTCTCTCTCTCTCTCTCTCTCTCTCTCTCTCTCTCTCTCTCTCTACCTCTCTTTGTTTTACAAATCTTTCTAGGGTATACCCTAGCTGTGCACTGTCAAACAGCTCACTCTCACTCTCTCCCTCCCCCTCTCCCTCTCCCTCTGACGCAATTGGTGCGATGAAATGCTAACAATTCATGAAATTCTTATTTACTATTTCGTATAGCATTCTTCAATCGTTTTCTAACACCAATTTCGACTGCACATTGCCCAAATTGTTTATGCTGATTCACAGATTGAGAAACGTGGAACTTTGTAGTACTACTCTATGTAAGACTCTTATTATAATTGACCTACGCTATGCACATCATGAATATGAGTCAATTTCTCTATTACCTTATCGCAATGAAGTACTTTTATATCAACGGCTTATAAATATGAGCACTACTATATCATTTATCATTTGATAAGAAAACAAAATTTGTAAATTTTTCGCTTTTGTAGTCAAACGACAGCAAAGTTCTACAGAAAATTTTATGCTTGGGATGAGCTCAACTGTGTTCAAGGTTATGTCAATGGAACTTAACTTCTCTTATGAAACTATACGAGATGAAATTGAAGGTTTTTTTCTCTAAATGACATTTATACAAGTTCTTTTTGGTAATTTGTTTAGTTTTTCATTGAATTTTTCTCTTTTAAAAATAACTTTTCTCTATATAACAGCATGTTGCCTATAGGATAGTATATCATATAGTTGAAGCGTTCTTTAAGCTAGATCTAGCAAATTTGGTATATATATTAGCTACAAGTATACAAAAGTCTATCTACCTTCTTCCATCCCACCCAAAATCGGAAGGAAAATACAGATAGGGCATCAGATACATACAGATATAGAGATAGTGTTAATGACCAGTGATGACATTTTTTTTAAAGCCAAAACAGCTTGATCGACGAAAAAAAAGGTTAAAAAAGCTGAATCCCCGGGGAAAAAAGTTGAAAGAAAACCTAACAAATTAATGTGTTGTTTTTTCATTAATAAAGACATATTTTCATATTCAACAAAAAACAAGAAATTCACTAATATTCATATATACATTACTTTAATCATGTATTTCAATAATTAAAGTATATCCAATAATATATCGTCAATATCTTCTGAATTATCGCTCGGATAGTAGTCTGGTTGTACTAAAGTAGTTAGACAACTGGGTGGTAGTTGGTATTCAAAACAGCATTTGTTATGTAGTAAAATTTTAGATAAGTTAATTTTTAATTTAAAAATATATATAAATATTGACCTTAGGCTTAATATAGCGTTTAAAGTATCAACGTTGATACTATTTCGGATTTTTGATTTTAACAAATTCACTCGCTAAAAACCCTCTCGATTTCGGCATTCGAGGGAGGAGGGAAATTATTCGATAGAAGTAAATATTGATACTTTACCAATAGAAATACATTTTTAGCATTTCAATCGTCAAACGCGATAGAAGCAACTCATAAAATTATGAAAAAGTAATTTTAAAAAAAAAGATTTGAATTTGCTAAAAAAGCTAGATTTCCCGCTGCCCGCTGTTTTCGCATTTTCAAAACAGCCAAATCTGGCGGGAAAAAAAACTGAAATGACATCAGTGTTAATGACATCTCCTAGGCATAAGCCGCCGCTTCGAGAACTCCTTTAATTGCTTTTCTCTGTATATAGAACTCTATTATTATCGAGGATTACTAATCAATTTTTGTTTTTCTCGATAATTCGGTCGCTTGAACCATTTCCTAACCATTTCAGTTGATATTTTATACCCAATTATTTGAACTGGCCAATTTTGTTTAATAGTGGGACTCTAACAGTCGTTGTCTCTCTATAATTGTTTTTAATATCTTGGCTTAATGCCTCTGGTTAGCAATTTTCCGGTGGAGGAAACTTGGTTGTTGCTCGTGCCACTATAATTTATGATTGGAAAAACTATCCGGCATTTCCTTCGATGCGTTCGTTGGCTTCTCTTCGTCTTCTTCTTCTTCTTCTTTTTGCATATTCATGAGGCCTGGCGATAGATTCCGAGCTTGCTTATAAATGAGATACACACATACACACACACACACAGAGGTAAATTGTTGCTGTTGTTTGTAATTTTAATAACACTTAACAAACGCCTTGGACTTGGCATGAAAATTGTTGATAAATTATGTTTTTAATAGTTGTTGCTCCACCTTCTGCTGCTCCTCTGCCTTTTCCTGCTTCGGCTGGCGCCAAAGACATAATTTTTAATTACTTTTGATCGTCTAGTTCTCAGCGTAACTTGAAAAACTCGAATTTTCAAACCTTAAAAAAGCCAGCGAGGAAAATTGCAAAAAATGTTGCGATGATGCTAAAAAAAGGAATCACATGAAAATGCTAAGGCAAACATCGATTGGAAGGCTGATGGAAAATTTCTGACAAGAAAGCTAAAGAAAACAAGCGATGGGATAGACTAGGAACTACCCTGTATTGAAGAAAAAAGGAATGAACAAACATAATGCCATGAAAATATTAAAGAAAATATTAAAAAATACAAAAAGAAAATCCGTAAGAAAAAAAATGTGTGATAGACTAAGAGCTACCCTGTAGAAAAAAATAAATTAAATTGAAAATTTTCAATGAAGAAAAATAATTGCTTAAAATAATAAAATGTAAAACATGGAAGGAAAAATTGGAAAGAAAAATCAACGTGTGATTGACAAAGAGCTACCCTGTAGAAAATAAAAATGAATAATCAATAAGTTCCACAAAAATGTTAACGAAATTTTGAGTGGAAAAATTCGGAATAAAATGTTGAGAAAAACAAACATGTGATAGACTAGAAGCTACCCTATAGCAAAGAATAAATGGTATAGAAATTATGATATGAAGAAAAATAATTGCTTAAGCACGTTTAACAAAATGTCAATGGAAAAATTTGAAAGAAAAACGTCTGATAGACAGAAGGCTACCCTGTAGAAATAAAAATTAAAAATAAAAAAAAGTCCATGAAAATGTTAAAGAAATTATAAAAAAAAATTCGGAATTAAAATATTAAAAGAAACATGTGATAGACTAAAAACTACCCCGTAGAAAAGAAAAATGAATATTCCAAAAAATTCTATGAAAATGTTAAGGAAATAATCAATGCAAAAATTCGGAATAAAAATGTTGGGAAAAGCAAACGTGTGATTGACTAAAAGTTACCCTGTAAAAATGTTTAAAGTGCTTTTTTATTTAAAGTGAGGTAAAAAAAGCATAACTTTATCCATATTAAGGAAGATTAAATATGCAATAATTCAGAAAAGTGTTTCAGGTAAGAAAATTTTCCTTTAAGTTTACAATCAATTGATTTCCGACTTAGCTTTAGCAGTCTTTGAGACTACTTTACGTGTGCAAAACCACCCAGCTGAGCAATAGTTAAAGTTAAAGGGTATTAATATTCAAATTCATAGTAATAAAAGAAGTGAATTTTTTATTATTTTCGCACAAGTAAAAAGTCAGGCGATGTCTTTTAATTTTAATCATGATTCAAGGATTTGATTCAATTGCATGCACAATCAAAATATGGATAAACGACGCGTCGAGGCAATGCTCAAAAGCTCAGCCCTTAGCCAGTTGGGAGCGGTGTGCGTATACGTTATATTCCTTAGTTGCTTCGCTGTGTGTGGGTGGGTGACGGTGCGGGTGGGGGTGGGGTATACTCTATTACTCTATCATTATCTAATAGCTGCGCAAAACGAATTCAACAACTGCGAGTTGTTGAACTGTGCCTTCAACTACTAGCGAAGGCCTCCCGGCTCGTCACTTTATCGCGCGTATCGTGCATAAACTCGCCAAGTCGTCGATTCGTATATATATATTTATATACATATCTACATTTATATATCAAGTCAAGAGAGTGCATGTGTGTGTGTGTGTGTGCTTAAATCAAGTAAACGTGTCAATCACAAAACGTCTTAGAAGTGTCAACAGCGCAACCAGCGAGAGAATCACACAAGAAACAATACAACGATAATCATATATGTTAGCTTGTAATAATAATAATAATACCAATCAACAACAACAACGATAATCATTTAGATAAACAATATGGATGGATGGATAGCTACGAAGTGAGAATACCCTCATCAATTGATCTAGAGATTTTGAAAGAGTTGAATTTGTATGGAACGAAAATGAGACTTAGTGGGAAAGAGAGAGACAGAGAGAGAGAGGGGAGAGTAAAGATGAGAGTAGTGAGAGATAGAGAAAGGTAGTAAGAGAGATAGAGAGTGAAAGAGAGACAGAGAGAGAGAGAGAGAGAGAGAGAGAGAGAGAGAGAGGAGAGGAGAGTCGAGAGGAGAATAGAGATGAGCGTAGAGAGATATTGAGAGAGGTAGTAAGAGAGACAGAGAGAGAGAGAGAAAGAGAGACAGAGAGGAGAGTAGAGAGGAGAGATGAGAATAGATATGATCTTAGAGAAAGATAGGGAAAGGTAGTAAGAGAGAGAGAGAGAGAGAGAGAGAGAGAGAGAGAGAGAGACAAAGAGAGAGATACAGAGAGAGAGAGACAGAGAGAGAGAAAAAAAGAGAGAGAGAAGAGAGGAAAGTAGTTAGAGAGAAAGTATAAAAGAGAGAGAGAGAGAAAAATATGGAGTTGCATGAGAGGAACAGGGAGAGAGAGAGGAACTGAGAGAGAGAGAGAGGGATCTAAGAAAGAGAAACAGAGAGAGACATAGAGAGAGAGGGACCCATTGAGAGAAGAAAAGAGAGAGAGAGATAGAAAAGAGAGAGAAACTGAGAAGGTGACGAGACAGAGTGAGAGGGACTTAGGAGAGATAGTAAGAAATAAACGGAGAGGACGACAGAGAAAGAAGTAGAAAGAGAGAGAGAAAGAGAGAGAGAGAGAGAGAGAGAGAGATAGATAGAGAGAGCGAGAAATAGAGAAGCAAAAAGATACCTGGCATTCCCTATGTAACATAGCAAACGAGAATGCGAGAGAGTCAGTACAGTTATAAAAGCGAAACAGAGAGATAGCGATGTAAGATATATATATAATATGTATACATATATGTATGTAAAATAAACTAATATAGCTCTACATATATACATACTCTTTATTAAGAGGAAGAGTATTAGACAAGACACACAAAAAAGAGATGAAAAGAGCTTTGATATCACATAAAACAAAGGCAGATAAAGAGGCACGCTGAGAAGAGAGATTAAGAGAGTGAGCTATGATACCCTATAAAAGTTATTGTTTATTTCATTCTAAATAAGTTTTCCTCTTTTTTTTAGCCGTGAATTATGTATTCACGTTTTCAACGTTCGCAAAGTTTGCAATATTCTGGCCTATTTTCCCACTTTAGTTATGAATGCATGAAAATTTTGCTGAAATTCGATAAAAATACGATCGATCGTGCTTTGAGCTTTGCTTATAAGGTAAAAGCCGTATTTTCCATTGAACTAAATTTTCTACTTCAAATATATTCAACTCTCAGAGTTTTTCGTTCTGTAAGACAAGTGCTTAGTTCTCAATGAACTACCCAAACGATGTAAGGGTATTGGCATTCAGTATGCAGTGTATATATATAAATATGTCTTTATATATATATATATATATATATATATATTTATTCAGTTATAAGTAATATAGCCAGTATATATGTAGCTAGGCACTAGTTATGCTATTTGCGAGCAAGCGAATCGTAATTGAAGAATTTAATCGTCATATTTGCCAAGTGACAGCTGCTGAGTTCATTTTAGATGAGACGATACCCATTGAAAACCGTTAAACAGGGTATATTGCTTGTGTTAAAATGTATGTAACAGATAACAGAAGAAGCTGTAACCGATTCCGTTAAATATATATGAGTATTCTTGATCAGTACGTCGCGTCTATCTGTCAGCCCGTCTGATCGTCCATCCGTCCGTCCAGTTATCTGTCCATCTGTTCGCCGGCATGACTGTCCTTCCAGCTATCCACCTGCCTGGCAGACCGTCCGTCTTATAGACTAACCAGCTGTCCGTCAGGCTGGCAGTCCGTACGTCTGTCCGTCCTTCCGTCCGTTCTTCCTTCCGTCCATCCTTCCGTCCATCCATCTGTCCGCCTGTCCGCCTGTCCATCCGTCCATCCGTCTGTCCGTCCGTTCGTCCGTCCATCCGTCTGTCTGTCTATCAGTCCGTCTGTCCGTCCGTCTTCTAATCCAACCGTCTGTCTGTCCGTCCGATTCTAGACCAATCATCTGTCCGTCTGCCCGTCCGCATAAGCGCTACAAAAGTGGGTATCACCAAGTCGTGGACTTCCGACTAGATTTCCTACTTTCTTAGATATGTGCTAGAGCAGCTGCTCGTCGGCAAGTATTCAAGGGTATTCTGCTGGTCGGGCATGCCTTTCTACTCTGTTTTTTTTTTGGGAATGCTATGCTTGGGGGCTGTTGCTGATAGAAACGAGTACAACTGCTACTTGGCGACTGAGTATACTCACGAATACTTTTGAATATTTGGCGCTCGGCACGTGGGTGGCCGGCAAATGCGGAAGCGGCACTTGAGATGCTACAGAAATGACAGACAGAGACAGAGCAGGAGAGAGAGAGAGAGAGAGAGAGAGAGAGATGCCGTATCTGGTAAATTACAGTTCTATATATCTTGTATCTTGAAGCAGATTCGCAACGCTTTTAATGTTGATTATCATCATCAAGTGGGTGTTCCGTTTTTTTTTTTCTTTTTCTTCAACATGAATGATAATGTTTTAATGACAGCGCAGAAGAAGCACCAAATCTCAGCAATCGTATCTGTGTGTCTGTATCTATGTACCTGTATATATGTATCTGCATATATGCATATATCCGTGGATCTGTATCTGTGCATCTGTATCTGCATCTGTGTATCTGTATCACTCTAGCTGTATCTGTGTATCTGTATCTATGTATCTGTATCTCAGTACCTGTATCTGTGTATCTGCTTCTATGTATCTTCATCTGTGTATCTTCCTCTGTGTATCTATATCTTTGTATCTGTATCTATGTATCTGTATCGGTATCTGTGTATCAGCATCTATGTATCTGCATCTATGTATCTTCATCTGTGTATTTGTATCCCTCTATCTGTATCTGTAAAACTGTATCTATGTTTCTGTATCTCAGTATCTGTATCTGTGTATCTGCTTCTATGTATCTTCATCTGTGTATCTTCCTCTGTGTATCTATATCTTTGTATCAGCATCTATGTATCTGCATCTGTGTATCTATATATGTGTATATGTATCTAGTATCTATCTGTATCTATGTATCTATTAAAGGGGCATCTGTATCTAAATCTGCGTATCTTGGCCTCCGTATCTGTATCTACATATATGTATCATCATCAACGTATCTGCGTCTATCTATTTCTATGTATCTGTATCTATGTAAATCTATGTATCTTCATCTGTGTATCTACATCTATATATCTGTATCTACATGTGTATAGGTATAGGTAGGCATCTGTATCTGCGTATCTTGATATCTGTATCTATATCCCTGCATCTGTATCTATGTATCTGCATCTGTGTATGTTCATCTGTGTAGCTGTTTTTATGTATCTATAGGCAAGCATCTGTATCTGCACATACGTATCTCGATCTCTGTATCTATAGTCGTGCATCTGTAAATGTGTATCTGTGTATATGTACCTATGTATCTATATCTATATTATATCTATATCTATATCTCTGTATCTATATCCCAACATCTGTATCCGTGTATCTTTGTATCTGCATCTATGTGTATGCATCTATGTATCTGCATCTATGTATCTGCATCTATGTATCTCCATTAGTGTATCTCTATCTCTGCATCTGTATTTGTGTATCTGTATCTGTGTGCGAGCAATCGAATCAAGAGACAAACTGGGTAATTGGTTCATTATGTTGTAGAAGCCAACGACATCCGCTCGTTAATGTAAATTACACAATAATTTAATATTATTTTTATTAGTTTTCTCGTTTTTCGCTTCTTTCTTTACTTATCAAGATGCCAACATCGCAAAACATTTCGTTTTTCTTTTAGCTAAGTTTCCTCACAAGATTTTCAGCAATATCTTTGGCATTTTCCAAAACTGGTTTGTAAATTTGAAGTATTACAATTTAGCTTAATTTAAATGTGAGCTTTAGTGAAATCTCATATCTTTCAGATAAAAAACTGGGATAAAGATACAAAAGGAATCAACTATATTGGGTATAAACTATAGATATAAAGATAGATTGAGTTGGGTTATCAATTCGACAGTTGCTACTAAACAAGAATATATAAATATTCTTGTATATATACAGTCGGACTAATATAATAGTGATACAAGATGATATACATACTGATATAAGAAGAAAAGTTGGAATTTAATTTTTTCTAAGAATTTCTATATCTATCTTAGCTACAAAGTAATATATCTTATATAGATCTTTAGAACTTTATCAAATGTTTTTCAAGTATTTCTACATCTGTCTTAGTTATTGAGTACTATTTACCACATAGATCTATAGAACTTAAGTAGCTATATGGGTTTATCTCTTGTTGTTCAAGAATTTCTACATCTATCTTAACTACAGAATAATAAATCTCACATATAGATTCGCATAACTTAAACAACTGTTTATATAAAATGCCATAACAAATTAAATTCGTTATAAACTATATATATATAGTATATACTTTTAATTGATTCAATCGAACTAAGCGAGTGTTCACTGTATTCTAAATTTAATAACAGCAATAAAAAAAACAACAAAATGCAAAGAAATTCCAATTTCGAGAAAAAAAAAAGGAAAAACAAAATAAAAGAGACAAATGAATGAACGAATTCTTGTCGCATGCTCTTAACACAGACCGATAAAGCAAGAGAGAGAGAGAGAGAGAGAGAGAGAGAGCGAGAGAGAGAGAGAGAGAGAGCTGCTGATAATGCGAGGCAACAACAAAATGTAGAATACAATGGGAATTATCAGTGGACTCTGCGTGATATGATTATCAAAAGGTTTCTTCTCTTCATTTGTTGTTGTTGTTCTTATTATTGTTGTTGTTGTTGTTGTATCTGCTGGTGCCGCTGGCAACGGCATTTCTCAATACACATGCTACATATGTAAAGCAGTTTATTTGCCCCACACACACATTGAAAACATCTACATATATATAATATATATATATGCATATATGTATATAATACATTGTATATATATATATATATATATATGTAGACTTTATTTTCGACGTGCTTTGATAGTCCAGCAGAGCAAATAAATGCAAAAAATAAAAATAAAAATAAAAAAAAAAAAAAATCAAAAACAAATAATATGAAAATAAATAAACATTGTTGTTAATATTGCTAAGGAAAATGTCACGTTTTTATAGAGTTCTCTCTATGAAAAACTTAAGCAAATAGCACAAGCTGCTCTACTAAAAATCTTGATTAACTCATAAATACCCTGTAAACAACTTGAAATTGTTATTTAATTTTGATTTTAGTCAAAAAGCAAACTTCGCTCAATTTTCTCAAGGATATTAATGGAAAATAAATGACTGACTAACTAAAAAATACCCTGTAATCGAGTAAATTTTATATTTGCCCAAAAATCAAGGTTTACTATTTGTACAATCTAAAGAAAATAAAAACTATAAGCCAGCTGCGCTAGCAAAAAAATAACTTACCAAAAAATACCCTGTAATCGAGCTAATTTTATATTTGGGCTAAAAAGCAAAGCTCCATACATGAAAAACTGAAAGACATTTAAAAATAAAGAAGCAGATACTTGAGCAAATATTGACTAACTAAAAAAATACCCTAAAAGCCACTTGACAATGATTTAGTAAATAAATCTGAGATAACTTAAAGTCTATTTTATATATTTCAAGACTTTATTAATAAATATGATATTTTTTTTTAAAAATATATATTCTTTTTACAGGGTATACGTTTTGTATATGCACAATATATGTGCTAACTAAATTTTATATTTTACTACTTAAACGCATGTACTCAAAACTTAAAACTAAAATTCCATCTGACAAATTTTACAGAGTTTAGCAAAACAAAAAAAATAGGCAGAGACCGAAAAAAAATCTCTTTGATATTAAAATCTGGCAAAAACTAAGCTAAGCAATAATATTAAATATGTGTATTTGCATATACTATGTACATATATGTGTTTGTGTGTGTGTGTGTGTTGACACAGTAGTAATATTGGCTAGCTCAATAAATAAACAAAATACTTAAAGTAAAACAAACAATTAAACTCGCAAATGCAACAGGTTGCCAGCACCCCAAAAAAAACCAAAAAAAAGTTGAAAGAAAACAAAACAAAACACAAAAAAAAACACTTTCATTGATAAAAGGCAAAGCAGCATAAAAAGATCAACGGCTGCTGCAGCGCTGCTGCGGCGCTGCTGCGGCGCTGCTGCTGCTGTTGCACTTTGTCTTGCGGCTTTCGTTTTACACTCTCCCTCTCGCGCGCGCTCACACACACGCACACGCACACGCACACTTGTGCACTTACATATCTATGTACTTACATTTGTTTGTCCAAATAAGCAGCAACAACAACAACATCAATCAGCCGCAAAGCCGCGTCGTCGTCGACAATTGAGACTAACCAACATTAAACTGTAACTTCCTCACACGCACGTACAAACACACACACACACAAACACACACATGCACACAAACGCGAACACTTTTTATTTTTTTTTATTTTTTATTTTACATGACATGTGCTGTAAAATTTTTGCACAAATTTTGTTCGCTTGCGGTGAACAGGTTCAACAACAACAAAAAAACTACAACAAAAAAAACAGAGGACAGAAAAAAAAGGATATTCGTATTAATTGTAAATGCCGCGTAACTGTAAACACATTAGAACGAATTGAGTTGCGCGCGCGCATTTCAGCTCGCAGCAACAACAACAACAACAACAGCAGCAGCAGGCGGCAACAAATATTGAATTAAACAAACAAAAAAAAAATTGTATATGTACATAATTTTAAATTAAATAAAGAGCGCATAAATTAAATTTCATAAAAAAAACACACGTACAAACATGTACAAACATGTATATGCATGCACATAAAGCGCTGTCTCTAGTAGTTGTTGTTGTTGTTGTTGTTGTTGCGGCGACTAGTTCGACGATCGTACAGCAAGAAACGCACGAAGTGCACGACGAACGATCTGACACGCACGAAATGCAAAAACGCACTGAAAATGATATTTAAAAGAGAGTAGCGACATTTTATTATTTACGAATGCCTCCACGCATTTGGTCATATCTACATATGGCCAGCCAATAATAATTGCATTGCAATTGCCTTTCAATATTTACTTTTTGTTCCCGGCAGCTTTTTGCGTATATTTCTGCTCTTAATTGCAATCGAAACGTTTGTAATCAAATTGGAAATGTGGAAAAACAAATGTAGCAAATCAATTCAAATTAAAATCAAAATAACGCAAATACTCTAATTGGCACTGTTATGCTCAAGCGGCGCTGTTAACAGCATGGAATGTCTTATCAGAGCAGTGTTAACAGGTATGCTGCTTGAACACTTCTCAGGCGCTACAGTTATCTGCAATGGCTTAACAGTGCGCCTTTGTTGCCGTTAACAGTATGTTAAGCGCTCAGCCGTTAATAATTTGAATTGAAACTATTTTGCAAGTAATATCTTTTATTACTATGTTATATGCTATTATTGCCATCTGCGCTTGGATCTCACATGCGCTAAGAACTTGTGCTTAATCGAGTGCCAAATGCGCATCTGCCAAATACTTGAAAACGCAATAAAAGACGGAATCTGTGGCAAAAGACTCTCCAGCTGGCGTTCCTCAAACGTTAAGCGCTGCAGTCCATCGAGCTGATCCATATCCATGTCCAGTTCGATGAGTTCCTGTGTGGGCTGCATACAAATTCTTTCAATTTCGTCCAGCTGCTTGAACAGCTCGCTTTTCTCCAAATGATACGCCTCCTTAGAGACCCACTCCTTTCCAAGTCTTTTGCAACGGTTCTTCATTTCCATTTCCTGCTCCTTGTTCTCGTTCCAATTGGCGCTGATGTCATATAAATATTTGTAGCGCTGCTGGCAGCGGGATGCCTCGAGATCCGTTTGCATTTGAATCCCTTCAATGGCATCGCAAAGGCGCCGATTGCGGTCAACATTCTCCTGCAGACTGTTCTGATCACGTTCCATATCTTTCAATAGATATCTGCTCCTTTCGGAGCAAGCTGATAGCTCGTCTAATTGCTGCTCTAAGCTGTGTACATTGTGCTCCAGCTTCCGAATGCTCGGATTGCGAGCTAATGCTCGCCCCACATCCCCACAGCCGACCGGCAAGGGCTGCGGACAGGCGGGCACGCCCGTCTGCAGTTGCAGCTCCAAATCGTTCAGATAGCTCTGCATCTCTTGCATCTCAGCAGCAATTTGCTCTACACTCATCTCGGAGGGGTCCAATTTAGAGCTCGATTCGGTGTTGCAAGTATTTATCTCCATTGTGTTTGTGTTTTGTTTTCTATTTGTGATTGTAGCACTGTTTTGAAGTATAAAGCTTTTATTTTTCAAATTTGCCGCGCCAATAAAACAGAGTTGCTTTGAGGCGATCTAGTGCTGAGAACTGTTAAAAGATGTTAACTAACAGAGGAATAACAGTGTTATCGTTGGTTCACTTTCATATAAAACTTAATTTTCGGCCGCAAATTTCTGCAAGTGTGACGTCACACTTTCAACTCAATCGTGATCTAGTGCTGAGCAATTGCATCTATGTTAAGATTAACAGTGACAGCTGTATTGAATCTTTTGTACTTTATTGTTCATGCTGTTAGTGAGCTTTAACCCTTATGTGATCTGTTTTCTTATAAGAACTGAAATATTAATAAGTTGCTTATCTTAATATTAAAAAAAATTAAAATTAACTTTTTATTTTACACAACAAAATAATGCAATTGTATTTTGAATCAACTCTATATATTAATATACAAAAAAAAATTCGCGCTTATGGGCTCACTAATTCAGAACAATTTGCCGTTAAGTTTTAAAAAAATTGAAATTGAGGTTATGCTATTATTATTTATTCCCAGCCCTATAAAAAAATGGTTTGCTAATTACAAGTTGCTTTCTGCGATTAAGAGCACTTCGTTAGGCACACTTGGAGAAACCTAGATTAGTCCTTGAACTTGCCCAGAATGATGTCCTTGTAGAAGGGGACACAGTTCATGCGGACATTGAGCCGAGCGCACAGCAAAAAGATGCCCGACAGCTTGCGATGAATGGAGTAAATCTCCTCCGGAGGCGGGCACAGACGATGCGCCACCATCGTGGGCACCAGAGCGGCCAATCTCTCGGTCGTATTCTGTTTGCCAAAATCGAAATCGCCATCGTAGCGAAAGATCTCGCCGAGTATCATAACGGCATCGACATGGGCCTCCTCCATCTGCTTCGTCTCGTAGCCGGTGAGGAAGCCCATCTTGCGGGACATCTCGAGGACGCCATCGCGATTGTCCTGCGCCGCACTAATAATCACCTGGCGATAGTCGCGTATGAAATCGTGCTTGTAGAAGCGCGTCGATCCAAAATCAATGAGCATCAGCCGGCGGCTATTCACATCGTACAGGAAGTTCGACCAGTTGGGGTCCGTTTGCATGCACTCGATCTCGAAGAGCTCGCGCAGGCACAGCTTCAGCACCGAGCTGGCGATATGGGCGCGATGTTCATAGCTAAAATGGGGTTAAGGAGAAAGAAAGGTGAGGTTAACTGCGTTTTTAGGTTAAGTGAGGTTAAAGAGAACGAAAAGTGAGATTAACGAGAAAAAAGTGAGGTTAAACACATTTTTAAAATTAAATGAGATTAAAGAGAAGGAAAAGTGAGGTTAAAGAGGAAGAAAAGTGAGGTTAAAGAGGAAGAAAAGTGAGGTTAAAGAGAAAAAGTGAGGTTAAAGAGAAAAAAAGTGAGGTTAAACACACTTTTAAGGTTAGGTGAGATAAAAGAAAAGGAAAAGTAAGGTTTACAGCGTTTTTGGGTTAAGTAAGGTTACAGGGGAAGAAAAGCGAGGTTAAAAAGAAAGAAGAGTGAGGCTAAAGCGAAATAAAAGTGAGGTTAAGGTTTTAAGTTAAGTGGGGTTAAAGAAGAGGAAAGTTAGATTAAAAAGAAAGAAAAGTGAGGTTAAAGAGAGAAAAGGTGAGATTAAACACATTTTTAAGGTTAAGTGAGGTTAACGAGAAGAAAAAGTTAGGTTTAAGTGAAAAAAGTGACGTTAAACACAATTTTAAGGATAAGTGAGGTTAGAGAGAAGGTAAACTGAGGGTAAAGAGGAAAAAATTGAGGTTAAAGAAAAAGAAAAGTGAGGTTAACTGCATTTTAAGGTTGAACAAATTTGCTGATATGACACTTGAATGAGTTCAAGGGAACCAGTAAATATGTTCATCTGAACTAGTTACCAGTTTCTTTTGAATTTCAAAAGTATGCCTTTTAAGTCCATTAATTATTATAGTTTGGAACCAGTTAAGAACAGCAAATTGAAAATGAGCCAGTCTTAAGTAAGACTATCTAATGTCTTATCAAAGCTGACATCATTTGAAATATCTTTGAATCACTTTAAAAGTCATTTATTATGATGTCATAATTCTTTAGTCTTTGTCAATGGAAGTAGTAATGAATCATAAAAGTGAGTCAGTGGAACACTACGACCCAAACCCATGAAGAACTAGAACTCTCTTTGTCTAATCAAATATTTATGCTCCAATGAAACTTGACTCTTTCGGAACTAGTTCGAAAGTGAGTGTTCAGCTTGAACTAGGGGCATAAAAGCTCTGAAACATCAGTCAACAGGAACTAGTTCCGTGGTGAGCACAGTGGATGTGGTCAGTTGAGTCTTTGTCAATGGAACTAGTAATGAATCATAAAAGTGAGTCAGTGGGGATACTAAGACTCAAACTTGTGAAGAACTAGAACTCTCTTTGTCCAATCAAATACTTATGCTCTACTAACACTTGACTCTTTCGGAACTAGTTCAAAAGTGAGTGTTCAAATTGAACTAGTGGCGTTAAAAACGAACCAGTTTTATGTTAGCTCCCAAACTTTCAGTCAGCACTCACCTGAGCTCAAAGCACTTGTCGAGGGGCACACCCGGAACTAGTTCCGTGGTGAGCACACTGGATGTGGTCAGTTGAGTCTTTGTCAATGGATCTAGTAATGAATCATAAAAGTGAGTCAGTGGGGATACTAAGACTCAAACTTGTGAAGAACTAGAACTCTCTTTGTCCAATCAAATATTTATGCTCTAATGACACTTGACTCTTTCGGAACTAGTTCAAAAGTGAGTGTTCAGCTTGAACTAGTGGCGTTAAAAACGAACCAGTTTTATCTTAGCTCCCAAACATTCAGTCAGCACTCACCTGAGCTCAAAGCACTTGTCGAGGGGCACACCCGGAACTAGTTCCGTGGTGAGCACACTGGATGTGGTCAGTTCGCGAACCACCTTGGGCACATAATACTCCTTGTAGGGCGAAATCATCTCGCGAAACTTCTCAGTGTAGTCGGCCTCACGCGCATAGTCGACCTCCCACTGGAGCTCGCGCTTCGCCACGCGCACCACGTTGTCGATGAAGAAGCCCTGGGGGAAGACGTCCCACACCTTGAGCATGCCCACGAGATTGTCAATGTCGCTCTCGATGCTCTGGGCGACGCCGGGATATTGGATCTTAATGGCCACCTCCATGCCGTCCAGGAGCGTGGCCCGATGCACCTGCCCGATGGAGGCCGCCGCAAAAGGTTTGTCATCGAAGGAGCGCAAACGCTGGCGCCAATCCGGACCCAGTTGGGTGTTCATCACCCGCTCCACCTGCCAGTCGGGCATATAGTCGGCGGCCTGGCGCACCCGCTCGAACGCCTTCGCCAGCTGCGGCGACACCACATTCGTGTCCTGTATGCTCAGGATTTGGCCGATCTTCAAGGCGGCGCCGCGCACCTTGCACAGCGTGTCCACAATCCGTTCCGCATTCGCCGGACTCAGCAGAGCATCGCGCATATTCGTCGATCCGCCCAGGCCCAGAGCTCCCTTCGTCAGCTCATTGATGGTGCCTAGGCCCAGCCCAGCGAACAGGCCGCCGAACGAGGCCATGCGACCAATCCGAGAGGCGGGCACCCGGCGCTGCTTGGCCACCTTGCTCAGCTCCGGCAAGGATGAGTCCGTTGGCTTTGCCGGGGCAGCTCCAGCATCAGCTAGAATGGAATGGAATTGGAACACGGGCGAAGTAAGTTGAGTTCACAATCGAAATTAAATGGAAATAAAATTCTTACAGTTACGAATGGAACGGAATGGAATTGAAACGCAGTTAGCTCTCGAAATAAAATTGAAATTCAATAGAAATGAAGTGGAACGGAATGGAATTGGAACACAGTTACCACTCGAAATCAAATTAAAATGAAATTTAAACAGCTAAAAATTTTGAATATGTGCTTATATTTCGTTTGCAGTGAATGGAATGGAATGGAATTGGAACACCCAGTTGAGTTAACACTCGAACTAATATTGGAATGCAATTCAAACAGCTAAAAATGTGGAAATTGTCTCTTCAATTTCGTTTGCAGTGAATGGAATGGAATGGAATTGGAACACCAAGTTGAGTTAACACTCGAATTAATATTGAAATGCAATGCAAACAGCTCAAGATGTGGAATATGTCGCTTCAATTTTGTTTGGAGTGAATGGAATGAAATGGAAATGGAACATGGACGAAGTAAGTTGAGCTAACACTTGAAATGAAGTCAGCTAGAAATGTGGAATGTGTCAAACCAAACAGCAAATTCGCTAAATTCAATTTTGAATGGAGCGGAATGAAATGGAATTGAACCACACCCAAATGAAGTTGAGTTAACATTCGACTTGAATTGAAATGCAATTCAATCAACTAGAAATGTGGAAAATGTCGCTTCAATTCCAGCGTGAGTGAATGGAATGGAATGGAATTGGAACTCAGGTAAAGGAAGTAAAGTAAGCAATGCGATTCCTTCCTGTTGCTGAAAATGTGGAATAGGTCAAACTAAATTTGCACCAATTACATTCTGAGTAAATGGAATGAAATGGAAATGGAACACAGTCACAAAAAGTTCAGTTATCACTTGAAAGGAATTTAAATGCAATCAAATGCAATTCAATCACCTAGAAATGTGAAATATGTCGCTTCAACTTTATTCTGAGTAATTGGAATGAAATGGAATTGAAACACGGACAAAGGAAGGTGAGCTAACACTCGAAAGGAAATTTAAATACGCTTCAGAAATGTGGAACTAAAGTAATGGCAAGCTAAACTCAATTCAATTTAATTGAATTAATGGAATGAAATGGAATTGGAACACGGCCAAAGTAAGTAACTCGAAATGAAAATGAAATGCGCTTCAGAAATGTGGAACTTATGTAATATCAAGCTAAACTTAATTCAATTTACGTTGAGTTAATGGAATGAAATGGAATTGGAACACGGGCAACGTAAGTAACTCGAAATGAAATTTAAATACGCTTCAGAAATGTGGAACTAAAGTAATGGCAAGCTAAACTCAATTCAATTTCATTGAGTCGATGGAATGGAATGGAATTGGAACACGGGCAAAGGAATCTAACTTAAAGAAAACACTCGAAATGAAACGCGATTCGATTGCTTCCAAGTCTAGCAGATAGCAAAGAATGAAAACAAAGGGAACAACTGGAATTGAAACACGGAATCAAACTTTTGATGCTCACCCGATTTTCCTGCTTTTTCCGCCGCAGCAACGGTGGAGCTGCCGGCGACAAAGCGCATCAGATTGTCCACATATTCGGTGTCCTTGGCGAGGATGCCATCGCCGGCGATGGGCGCAGGTGGGGGCGTGGCCTTCATGGCCGACTTGTCCATGTCCTTGGCTGCCTTCGACTTCGGATCGCTGCTGGGCAGCTGCTTGCTTTGGGTGTTGGGCGTCCGCAGGCTGACGTTGCGATTCATGTTGCGCTTGGAGAGGATCTCCTCGAATTCGAGGAGCGTTATCGATGATATGTCCACGTTGGCCGCATCGGCACCATCCAAATGGCTGCGACTCGAGCGCTGCAGCTGACCGCCAGCTGAGCTGCCAGCTGTTCCGCCTGCTCCACTCGCCGAGCCCGGCTGCCAGGTGAGGGGCGGCAATGTGCTTAGATCCGTGGGCAACTTGGTTTGCAGCAGCTGGCACAGGCCTTGGGCGACCACGTAGCCCCGTTCACTGGTCTCTTGGAGCAACTCTTGGGCCTTCTGCAATCTATCGCTCGGCTGTTCGCTGGCCGTACGCAACGCGTCCACCGCCTGAGTCACATTGGCCGCGAGCAGCTCGCGCACACTCGAATTGCTCCACAGATGCTTAGTCAGCGACAGATGCTCGCGGCCGCACGCCTCCGCAACGATTTGCAGGCCGCGCAGCACGCCGAGCACGTCTTGCGCGGACCGTGTCATCAGGTTTGACCGCTTCACAAAATGAGTGGGCGAACAATTCTTGTTGTTGTTGTTGTTGCTTTCTTGTTGCTTGTTTGTTTGCCGGCTGTTGGCTGCGCTGGCTGCTATAAGTTGTGGCAAGCTACTGCGTCTGTGTGCGTTAGCACATTAAATTTACTACCTCGATTGTGTCGAAAATATCAAATTGTTTATATTCAGTTACGTAAACATAAATAAATAAACTTGCCCAAAATGTTGCGAAATTCAAAATCAGCTGTTTGCTACATATGGCTCAGGACAGTGTTGACAAAAGCTAACACAACTTAACAGTTCTGTTAAGGCTAACAGAAAGTGTTGGCATAGCTAATAGCATTTAACACCTATTTTATTTGAATAATTTTAATGGTATTTACAGCAACTAAAGGCTAAATAAATATTGTTACATTTCACTTACGTTAACATAAATATATAAAGATAAATTTACAAGTTCGTTGCAAAATTTGCAATAAGCTGTTGGCAAAGCAGCTTGCAGTGTTGGCAAAAGCTTACAGCACTTAACAGCTATGTTAATGCTAGCAACCGTTGAACCTGCCTTCAAATTAAAGTTTAATTATTTGCTATTTTCAAGTTATGCGTTATTTATTTTGTTTAGTACAATTAGACTGACAAAAATCAAATGGCAGCAAGTTCTGACTGTCAATTGCAAATTATGCAAATGGCGCGTGCTCAAAATGGCGCGTGTTAAAAATGGCGCTTGCTCAAAATGGCGCGTGCTAAAAATGACACTGTTAAGCACAATCCCTGAATTGATCTGGTTCGCAAACACATGCACATGCTGAATGTTTAATGTTTTGAATTGCAATGTGAAGCATTTTCTGTGTGATATTGATATTCCTTAGCATAGCGCTTTAGCGAAGTTTCTGCACAATCGTAGACCGGATGTGAAGGATTAGCACATAATAGGCAATGTGCTACTCGAAAGAAAAACCAATTGACAATTTCAAATAAAACAAATGGCGCCTGCTCAAAATGGCGCTGTTAACCACAATCGCTTAATTGAACTGATTCGCAAGTACATGCACATGTTGACTGTTTATTGTTTTGAATTGCAATGTGCTGCATTTTCTGTGCAATAAGTCAAAATAATGATGTTAATTGTCATTTGCATGGCGCTTTAGCGGAGCTGCTACTCGAAAAAAAAAACCAATTGATAATTTCAAATAAAACAAATGGCGCTTGCTCAAAATGGTGCTGTTAAGCACAATCGCTGAATTGAACTGGTTCGCAAACACATGCACATGCTGACTGTTTAATGTTTTGAATTGCAATGTGCGGCATTTTCTGTGCAATAAGTCAAAATAATGATGTTAATTGTCATTTAAATAGCGCTTTAGCGCAGCTGCTGCACAATCGGGGACCCGATGTGAAGGATCAGCTCATAATTGACAATGTGCTGCTGGCCGGCAACGTGCTGTGGCAACAAGGCGCTGCGCCACAGAAGCAGCCGCTGGCTGAAGGGGATTTGGTGCTGCTCTTCAATGGAGATTTATACAATTTAAAGGAAAAGAAAGTGGAGAGCGAGGCAGACAGCGCCTGGCTGCTGAGGGAGTTAAGAAAATGCGTCGGCAAAGACGATGCGCAGCTGCTGGCGCTGCTGCAGCAGCTCGAAGGACCCTACTGCCTGATGCTGTACAACAGGTGAGTATGACACTAACAGATACCCTGTACAGCAATGCAGCTGATAAACACTTCTTACTTGCAGGCGAGAATGCGTTTTATACTTTTGCCGCGATGCCTTGGGCAGAAACTCGCTAATCATTGAGCGCCACACAGATTGCCTCAAGCTGATGAGCACCTCGTGCCACATGGAGCAGCAAGCGGCGACAGCTGCCCTGGAGCTGCCACCCCTAGGCCTCTACAAGCTGCAGCTGTCCAAGCTCAATGAATGCAGACTCTATCCTTGGCAGCAGCTGAACGAACAGACCCGGCAACAGCTCGCAACTTTGGAGACTGCGATGCAGTGGAGCACGCAGCTGGAGCAGCCCATTGCGCCGCCTTGGCTGCTGGAGAGGACCCTGCCGGTGCCCAGCTACGATCTGTATGAGTTGGCAGCGGACCAAGTGCAGCTGGAGCAACTGCTAGACCATGAGCCCGTGCAGCAGACGCTGAGGAAATTGGATGAGCTGCTGCAACGTTCGGTGGCAGCACGCGTGCTGCATACGGCGCCCGTTTGTAGGCTCTGCCGTGCCACGTGTGGCAGCTGCACGCATGCCAAGATCTGCATACTCTTCTCGGGCGGCATCGACTGCAGCATTTTGGCCATACTGGCCGACAAATATGTACCCAGCGCGGAGCCCATTGAGCTCATCAATGTGGCCTTCGAGCGGGTGGCAGCTGGCGAGGATCAGAGCTGGAATGTGCCGGATCGGCAGACCTCGCTGCAATCGCTGGCTGAACTGCAGCGTCTGTGCCCGCAGCGCAACTGGCAGCTGCTCGAGGTCAACGTCAGCCGGCAGCAGCTCCAGCGACAGCTCTCCACCCACATCCGGCAGCTCATCTATCCGCTCCGCACTGTCCTCGACGAGTGCCTGGGCTCTGCCTTCTGGTTTGCTGCCTCCGCACCCGACTCGACGGCACGCGTCGCTCTGCTCGGCAGCGGCGCCGACGAGCTCTTCGGCGGCTACACGCGCCATCGCAACGCCTGGCGACGAGCTCCGCCTGCAGCTGACTCCCGAGAGTTGGCAGTGCGCCAGGAGCTGGACATGGACTGGCAGCGCATTCCCGCACGGAATCTGGCGCGCGACGATCGCATCATTGCCGACTGCGGCAAGACGGCGCGTGCTCCCTTCATCGAGGAGCACTTGGCCCACTTTCTTCGTTCCCTGGCGCCGCAGCAGCGCTGCTGCTACGCCCTGCCCGAGGGCGTCGGCGACAAGCTGCTGCTCCGCCTCTACGGCCACAGCCTGGGACTGCGCGACGCGGCGCTCCTCAAGAAGCGCGCGATCCAGTTCGGCTCGCGCATCGCCGACAAGAAGCAGCAGGCGACGCAGCTGTCCGACTATCTGCGATTCGAGTCGTTGCAGCTGAACTGATGCCAACTACAGTAAACTCTGACTATAAGGATTGCGGGTGTATTGTATAAAACTGTATAACAGATTGACTGTGGCTACAGTCTGTAAGAAATTATATAACAGATCATTCTGACTATAGAAAGATGTAGTATAACAGATTAAGGAAAATATAGTCGAGGTGTAGAAACTGTATAACAGATTGATTATAATTCTAATTAGCTGAGGCATGCAAATTGTATAACCGATACATTTGACCATAGTGAGACATTGTATAACAGATTATACATATATGGATTGTATAACAGCTTATACATACAACTACAGTAAACTCTGACTATAAGGATTGCGGGTGTATTGTATAAAACTGTATAACAGATTGACTGTGGCTACAGTCTGTAAGAAATTATATAACAGATCATTCTGACTATAGAAAGATGTAGTATAACAGATTAAGGAAAATATAGTCGAGGTGTAGAAACTGTATAACAGATTGATTATAATTCTAATTAGCTGAGGCATGCAAATTGTATAACAGATACATTTGCCCATAGTGAGACATTGTATAACAGATTATACATATATGTATTGTATAACAGATTATACATACAACTACAGTAAACTCTGACTATAAGGATTGCGGGTGTATTGTATAAAACTGTATAACAGATTGACTGTGGCTGCAGTCTGTAAGAAATTATATGACAGATCATTCTGACTACAGTAAGATGTAGTATAACAGATTAAGAATAACCTTATAGTCGAGGTGTAGAAACTGTATAACAGATTGATTCTAATTCTAATTAGCTGAGGCATGCAAATTGTATAACAGATACATTTGACCATAGTGAGACATTGTATAACAGATTATACATATATGCATTGTATAACAGCTTATACATACAACTACAGTAAACTCTGACTATAAGGGGTGGGAGTGCATTGTATAAAACTGTATGACAGATTATACATATATACATTGTATAACAGATTATACATATATACATTGTATAACAGATTATACATACATACATTGCATAACAGATTAGACATGTATGCATTGTATAACAGATTGATTTCTAATCTTATTTCCTGAAGTATAGAAACAATATAACAGATTGAGCCCTACTCTGACTATTGCTGACGTTTCAACATAATTGTATAACAGTTTGAACTCAATTATATCAATTGTATGCAATTTCTATACCTGAGTTCAAACTGTTATACAATTTTGTAGAAACTTCAGCAATAGTCAGAGTTGTGCTCAATCTGTTGTAATATAAGAAACTTTCTAGCAGATTGAATATGTCTGATTAGTAAGATTAAACATAGCTGACTATAGTCGAAGTTGTAGAAATTGTATAACAGATTGATTCCTAGACAGATTGGGCACGAATGTGACCATAGGAAGATATTGTATAACAGATTGATTCCTATTCTGATTTGCTGAAGTATAGAAACAAAATAACGGATTGAGCATAAATTTAACTATAGTGAGATATAGTATAACAGATTGAGCAGAACTGAAGTTTCTAAAAAATTGTATAACACTATGAATTTAGCTTTGTCTTTAGCTGAGGTATAGAAATTTTATAACAGATTGAGTAAAACTGTCATACAACAGATCTGGCTAGCTGAGTTCTTAAATAAGAAACTGTATAACAGATTGAAAACAAATTGACTAGAAAGATGTAGTATAACAGTATGAGCATAGCTCTGACTGTGGCTGAAGGCTAAGCTGTATAACAGATTGAGTATAACTTAGGCAATAGCTAAAGTATAGATGTTGTATAACAGATCGACTAAAGCTCTGTCTCAGTTATATTTCAAGAAATTGTATAACAGCTTTATGGTCTAAGATCTTGTATAACAGATTAAGCATGACTTTATAAGGCGCTTGATTGATATATTTGCATATTAACAATTTAAACATCTATCACATGATTCCCTTTGTTAACATAATTTGCATACATCTATGTTAAAAGTAAATTAACATAATAATAATTAGTATTAATTAAATTTTGTATTTTATTCACAACTTTTATTTGCTATGCGATATTGAAGCACGCTAACGAAGTAAAGCTAATTGTAAGCATTTGACATGCATGTTAACTCTCGTTGCTGTTAAGGCGAAGACTGTTAACGAGCTGTTAAGCTTAACAGCGCACTGTAAATGCTTTAAATGGCTTTACTGTACAAGCTAAACTTAATTTGGCTTTATCTACGTGTGTGTGAGTGTGTATATGTGTCTGTGTGTGTGTGTATGTATATGTGACTTGGCTTGCAGTTTTAAATTTATTGCAAAAGTTGACAGCTGCAAAAACGTTTTAAACGAAGTGAAATGAAGCCAAAGCTGCACACCTATACATACATACATACATACATATATATATACTATAATACTATATACATATATATATATATACACACCTTAATATGTTAAGTACGATTTGCTTTGTATACAAAAATTTGTACAAATTGCTTTAAATTAAAAAAAATATATAAAAAAAAGAAAATAAATATATATATATACATATATATATATATATATATATGTATGTATGTGGTAGATATTTACAATACAATTACACTATTATTAGCTAATTAATGAAAGGTGTTTTATGCGACTATTTGCGACTGACTCTTCCGGCACGTTCCGTTGTGGGATCGACCAGCTCCCAGGCGGGCTTATGGCAGGGCGTGGCAGCAGCAGCAGCAGCAGCAGCAGGAGGAGGACACGCTGTGCAGCGGCAGCACTGCAAATGCGGATTGGGCAAGGTGTTGGACTTGTAGCCAATCGATGTATAGCCCCGAGCATAGAGACTGCAGTAGGGCACATTGTACATATGGATATAATGCCAGATGTCGTGGTAGCTCCACTCCAGCAAGGGATTCAATCTGATTATATCGGGCCAATCGCTGTCCGTTCTCTGCCAAGCAAAAGTAAATCCAATTAGAAAGAGAGCGAGAGAGAGGGGGCGAGAGGAAGAGCGATCTTTACCTGCATGGGCTGGAGATGCTCGCAGTAGGGATCCGTGTTTCGACTGCCCACAAAGACGGCCTTGATGCGCGGCATGTCCTCGGTCATGTGGGTGAGCGCCGCCTTCAGCGAGTCCTTGTATTTGATTAAATGCACCTCGTAGCGATTCACGCAATGCTCGACGAACTCATCGATCTCCTCAAAGGAATCATCCGATTCGATATAGAGCATCGGTATCTCGCGGCTGCCAATATCGTTGTCCTTGCAGTAGCGCATCAGCAGATCCAGCAGCACCGTGCAGTCCTTGCCGCCATTGAAGCAAAATATCAACTGCGAGACCCCAAAGCTAATTAGCGTCTGCTTGAAGAACTCGTTCGCCACGCCCACGCGTTGCTTGATATGATGCCGCACGGCATCGGTGAGGATTATGGGGCAGGCGGCGGCGGTGGCGGCGGAGGCGGCATCATCATCATTATGGCAATTGGACATAATGCTTCTGCTGATACCGTTGCAGCTGCCGTTCGTCTTCTTCTTCGTCTTGGCGTATGTATCAAGAATGCTGTTGGACTTTGTTAGCGTGGCCTGTTGTGTCTGGATGCAGCATTTATTCATGTTGGATTATCTATCAAAGATTGCTCCTGCTCGCTGGCCACCGTACGTGCAATCTAAATGGAACGAGTCTTTACATTGACAATTTTACACAACAATCAGCTTTCTCCAAAAAATGTATGTGTGTGTGCGTGTGTGTGTGTGTGTGCACAGCGTTGCTTTTATATAATAATTATCAAACATTAACAATAGCTTTTTGTAGATTTGCGTTATCTGCACACCAAATTACATCACATGCACACTTTACACTCACACACACACACTCTCGCACACAGAGTTGTGTTGCTACCTACTGTTATTGAAATGGGGAATGTTTTCTCTGGCCAGCACGTTGTTAATTTGCAATTAATGTTAGCATTGCGCTTATTTTTTCTAATCTTAAATAATTACGGCACGGAGTTGCCACTGGACGAGAGAAAAACAGCTGTTGCGAGCAGCTGCTACGAGAGCACTTAGTTAACGACAGTCTGGCAACTCTTCAGTGCAGTGCTGTGAAATACGGCGCCAAATTTAAATTCAAATTTGAAGGTTTTTTTTTTTAAAGCGTTTTATTTGCATTGCACGACATTTTTGTATATTTTTCCTTTTACATATAACATGTGTATATGCGTGTGTGTGCACAGCGTTGCTTTTATATAATAATTATCAAACATTAACAATAGCTTTTTGTAGATTTGCGTTATCTGCACACCAAATTACATCACATGCACACTTTACACTCACACACACACACTCTCGCACACAGAGTTGTGTTGCTACCTACTGTTATTTAAATGAGGAATGTTTTCTCTGGCTAGCACGTTGTTAATTTGCAATTAATGTTAGCATTGCGCTTATTTTTTCTAATCTTAAATAATTACGGCACGGAGCTGCCACTGGACGAGAGAAAAACAGCTGTTGCGAGCAGCTGCTACGAGAGCACTTAGTTAACGACAGTCTGGCAACGCTGCAGTGCAGTGCTGTAAAATAAAGCGCCGAATTTAAATTCAAATTTGAAGGGGCTTTTTTTTTAAAAGCGTTTTGTTTGCATTGCACGACATTTTTGTATATTTTTTCTTTTACATATAACATATGTATATGCATGTGTGTGCACAGCGTTGCTTTTATATAATAATTATCAAACATTAACAATAGCTTTTTGTAGATTTGCGTTATCTGCACAGCAAATTACATCACATGCACACTTTACACTCACACACACACAAACTTGCACACAGAGTTGTGTTGCTACCTACTGTTATTGAAATGGGGAATGTTTTCTCTGGCCAGCACGTTGTTAATTTGCAATTAATGTTAGCATTGCGCTTATTTTTTCTAATCTTAAATATTTGCCGCACGGAGCTGCCACTGGGCGAGAGAAAAACAGCTGTTTCGAGCAGCTGCTACGAGAGCACTTAGTTAACGAGAGTCTGGCAACTCTGCAGTGCAGTGCTGTGAAATACGGCGCCAAATTTAAGTTCAAATTTGAAGTTTTTTTTTTAAAAGCGTTTTATTTGCATTGCACGACATTTTTGTATCTTTTTTCTTTTACATATAACATATGTGTGTGTGTGTGTGTGTGTGTTGAACTTTAACAAAAACAATGAAATAATTGCATTTACATTTAGTTGCTATATATAACAAATGGGCACTGTCGGTTGTTTTACATATATATTTTATGTTGTTACTATTTTTGATATACTTCTGCTAGACATCGACATTGTCCAGGACATTGTCGATGAGTCCAACGACCTTTTGTCTAAATCGTCGATTCTGCTTGCCGCTCATCTCCTTCAGATACGGATGCAGGCTGATCAAAAACGAATAGTCCGCATCCGGCTGGGCGAGCGTTAGGCCAGCTGCGGGTGCGGGCGTGCTTGCAGCTGGCGGCGTTGTTGCCTGGTTGCTGTTATTGTTGTTGTTGTTGTTGTTGTAGTGGTTGGCGCTGCCTTTGAGCCACTCGGCCATCGTCCAGTCCATGTTGTTGCGCAGCGCCGCAGCCACCGAAACGGGCAACGTCACCAGCGAATGCTGTGCCGCGCCCCCAGCCACAATTTTATCTGCGCTTTGTTGTTGCTGTTGCTGCTGTTGTTGTTGTTGTTGTTGTTGCTCCACTTTGATGGCTTGCAGGCGGAGCGGCGAGGCAGGTGCCTCATGCTGTGTCTGTTCGTCCTGCTCCTCGTTGGAGTGCGCCGTCGCCGCCTCCTCCTCCTCCTCCTGCTGCTGCTGGCTGCCATTGCCATTGCTGTCTTTGGTGTCCTCCCCATGTTGCTGCTGCTCCAGCTGCAGATGATGCTGATGCTGTTGTTGATGATGATGATGCTGCTCCAGGAGTCGCATGTGGCCAATGCGCGTCAAATATGTTGCCGCCGCTGCCGCCGTTGTCGTCGAGGTGCTCGGCTTGCGTAGCACCATTCCCCCGTTCGGATTCGGAGTCAAATTCGGATTCGGATTGGTAGTCGTATTGGGATTGGGCTGCTGGCCAAGGGGCAGCTGTTTGTGACAGGCGCGCGACTTTGTGTAGGGTATCAGAAACTGCAGATACTTGGACAAATAGTATTTGCGCTTGCCCCGACCCGTCTGGGTGCGCGCCAGCTTCAAGGATCGCAGGAAGCTACTCCGAATGGTGCGCCAACGTTCCCGCGAGTTGCGAACTGCAATGGAGATGATACAAATGGAGTTATAAATGGTGGCATTCGAAATTGCTTGGCCTAAGATATTCGGAATGAGAGAAAAGGCATTCGGAATGGAAGGAAATCAGGAAATCTAAATGAGAGGAGACTGGGAATCCTTAAAAAATAAAGATAAGTAAATACTCAGACTATCAAAAGTTAATGAAGGATTTCGGAATACGGGACATCATTCGGAATAAATGAAAGTCCGTTACCTTGAATAGAGATTCTAAATGAATCTTCAAGGCACAAGCTCAAGGAGCTACTCCGATTCTCAAAAGTAAAGGAAAGCATTCGGAATGAGCAAAAGTCAAGTTGATTTATAGGAAAGAATTCGGAATTAAAAGAATACAGGATATCGCATTGAGGGAAAACATTCGGAATGAGAAAAAGTCAAGTTGATTTGTAGGAAAGAATTCGGAATTGAAAGAATACAGGTTATCGTATTGAGGGATATCATTCGGAATGAGAAAAAATCAAAATTCAAGAAATGAAAAAGTCAAAAGTAGGAAAGAATTCGGAATTAAAAGAATACAGGGTATCGTATTAATGGAAAACATTCGGAATGCAAGAAAGTTGGGTTGTGAATGAGAGGAAGAGTCAGGGAAACTGCATTCGGAGTAAAAAGAAGTAAGGAAGTTGAGTTGTAGCAAAGTATTCGGAGTTAGAGAAGAACTGGATATTGAATACAGGGAAATCTTTCGATAAGATAGAAAGCTAATCAACGAGAAGTGCGGAAGATTCAAAGTCAAGGAGTAAACACGTTGAAAAGTATTCGGAATTAAGGAAAAGGCGAAATGCAATCGGAATACTTATGGATGCCAAATTTATCTAAAAGTTGCAAATGATTCCGAATAAAATATTTTCAAATTAGCAAATAATTAGGAGTCCGAAATAATATATAAGAGAGACTAAAGGTCTACCGAAAGAGGGAAGTACTTTTATAAATAAAAAATAATAATAATAATAATAATAATAATAATAATAATAATAATAATAATAATAATAATTTAATAATGTAAAGAATAAAATATTTCAAAAAAATATTTTCTCAAACTCTGAAATATAGAAATATTCTATATATAGTTAAGCTACGCCTAAGGAAACTTACAATACAGATAGCTGTGTCTTGGAAAGGTTTACTTATACCGAAAGCTAAAGCTATCTCCCTCCCTCTCTTCTAGTCATTGATAAATAAGTCAAGGATATATAAAGCAGGCCTTCAAATATAAATATATGCATTAAATTATTCCAATTTTTCACATACACAAATTAATCTGACTTCATATAGATCTACTTTCCATTCAAATTTAATTAAAAATTTCGTTTAAATAAAAATCTCATGTTAGTCCTAACCTCACTTTTCCCATAACCCAATTCAATTTGTCAAGTCCCTAAGCAAGGCAATAAGTTGCAGTGCTGCATAACGCAACGCTTTAATCAGTTCGCACATCCGCTGAACCGAATTGCTAAATGGAACTAAATTCAACTTATGAAAATGAACATTAAATTGGCCAATCAAAAAAGCTCACAACCTAGTTCTTTGACACAGCTGTCAGTTGGCAAGGAGAGTGCAGTGCTGCACAATGCCAGCGGTGCGTGATCTGTGCGGCAACAAGTGTTGGCAAATGCTGGCAGGGTATTTGCGCTGCGCTGCAGTTGCTGAACTTTTTTAATTGCATGCCAACAACAACAGCAACGAAAACTAATTGCATGCAAACGCCGCGCGCAGCTATTGCTGTGTGTGACACAGTGACACACCTACACACACACACACACACACACACACACACACATACGCACGCATGCTAAGAGGCATTTAAACGTTGAGTGCAAGCGAGTTGGCATGACTACAAATTGCGATTGCATTGAAAATGCGCACACACACACACGCACACACATGTGAAGGCAAAAGCTTGCATCATAGGCGCGCGCCAGCACACACACACACACACACTCGCACAACAAATGAGCACGCAATTGCAAAAAAAAAAAAAAACGAATATGGAAATGGAAATCTACAAGTGCAGCAGAAATGAAAAGTTTTGCCTGCAACACACACACAGACACACAGACACGCACCTGTGTCCTTTATTTCATTGGCCACATGTTGCCAGGCCTTTTGCACCTCCTCCTTTTTGCTATAGCCCGGATGGGTGTAGTTCCATAGACACGGCTGATTCTCAACCAGCTGCACGAATTTCACATTGAAAACGGGATCGTCCTTGCGGGCCATGCTGCTAACGTTGTCCAACACTGGCGCACTGCTGCTGCAAGGCACCGTTACACATTACAGCAAAAACAAAACAAACACTAGAATTTGCGCGCGCTCCCTCTCTCTCGCTCGCTCGCTCTCTGTCTTTCTCACACACATACACACTTACATGCACTCAAGCAGCTGCAAATGCAACAAACGGTATAAAAATAATATGGAAAAAAAATGAGTTTTGCTTTTTGTTTGATTGGCAAACACAGCAACAACTTGTCGCAACGAAAGCGCCGAGAAAACTGAAAACTGAAACTGAGCGCAAAAAGCTGACAAATAAAAGCTGCAACGTAAACAATGCCAAAACGGTTGGCGGCAGCGGCTGCTGCTGCTGCTGCTGCTGCTGCTGCTAGAATCAACATCAAATGCAGCAAAAAAAAAAAAAAAACCGCAACAACAACAACGACAGGCAAAGCAGCTGCAACGTTAATGATTAAAATAAGCTTGTGTTTGTCTGTGTGTGTGTGTGTGTGTGTGTTTGTGCAAAAGCTTTGGCTCTAACGATGACGTCGCTGGCGGCATTTGTTGCATACAAACACACACACACACACATACACACATGCATGCATATCTCTAAATGCATTTACATATAAGCAAAGTAAAAAGGCGCCAATAGCAAAAACTTACACTTTACAGCACTCAAAGCGCGCAGTGGCAACGCTAGCTGGTGTGGCGGTTTAAGTTCTGCTGCTAGTTCCACAAAGAGCTGTTAATTTTTATATTTTACTTAAGTAAGTTTCATGCAAACACACACACACTTGTAATTTGAGAGCACACATACGTACATCTGTAAATGCATATTAGATAAACAAACTTTGGCGCCACAAGTCACAAAAGTCAAAGCGCGCGCAGTGGCAACGCTTGCGAGTGTGGCGGCTCAAGTTCTGCTGCTCCATACAAAACTACTGTTTCTTATCTACTGCTTAAATAACTTTCATGCAAACATAAATTATAACATAACATATTTAGCTTCAATTAAAAGCATATTATTTAAACTTAGGCGCCAAGTGCGCAAAAAGTAACAGCTGGCCACACTTATAGCGCGCGTAGTGGCAACGCCGGAGTCACTAGTTCCGCTGCTAGTTCCGCACAGGCACAGCGCATATGTAACACAATTTGCAGCTGTTTCTTTTTGTTTTGCCTAAAATCAATTAAAAGTAATAATCAATGGCAACTAAACTAAAGGGAATTCTTAACGGACAGCTGCAGCAGACGCTGCAACAGGTGAGTGGCCTGCAGGCCAACATTAAACAATTACTATTTGATCCAACAAAAATGTGCCCATTGCAGTTGGTGCGCCCGCTGCACACGCAGCCCGCTCGCCTGTCCAGCTTCCGGTCGTCGAGCGAGGTGCAGCCGCCGGAACAGTATCCCGAGGTGGAGGTGCTGCACAATCCGCCCGAGTGGAAGTACGTAGAGCGTCTGTTGCCGCCACGCACCGTGCCGCAGCCCAGCAAAAAGTCTGCCTATCCCTCGGGCTGGCAGCCGCAGACAGCGAATGGCCAGGCCGACGGCTACTTTGTGGCACGCACCAAGAACCACATGGTGCCCGTCTATCTGAACACACGGTTTCGCGGCGAGCGTCGCCTCACCATCGTCCGGCTCGTCCAGGGCGACATTTGGGCACTCGAAAAAGACCTGCGCCAGGTCGTCGAGCGGGCCAGGAATGGCAAACTGTGCGCCACGCGGGTCAACGAGCTCAGCGGCCAGATCCACATCCACGGCGACTATGTGGATGTGTTGCGGGAGCACCTGAAGAGCAAGGGATTCTAGTTTAAGCGCTGTTTCAATAAACCATTTAAATGTTAAGACTTTCGCAGTTTTTTTTCGCTCTTAAACTAAAGTTTTAAGTGTGAACCGCGCAACGCCGGGTAATGCATGGATAATAATTGTTGTCTTAAGGTCTATCTGCCTTTACAAACATTTTTCTTTTTGCATAAACTTTGCTGGCAAACAAAAAAACTGAATTCAACTTCATTTTTACCCATTTTCCACAATTTCAAGTGAATTTCATTTTATTCCTTTTCTCAGCTTTCAGATAATTCCTTTAGTCTGAAGTTTTTTAGCTTTTGCAATGGGATTAGGATTTTCTTTATTATAAACTAGACAAAAGATAAACATAAAATTCTCATGAAATGGTATTTCCACCCATTTTCCACAATTTCAAGTGAATTTCTTTTCATAGACTTCTTACAGATAGTTCCCATAGCCTAAGTCATATCAACTTTGTGACTAAAGCTTTTATTATTATAAACTATTTTAAAAAAGTCTTCAGGAATTGTATTTTCACCCATTTTCCACAATTTTGAGTGGATTTCTCAAAGTGGAAATATTCTAAAATGAGTTTCCTTTACAATTTTTTACAGATTTTTAGTTTTTTTGCTTTAAAAAGTTATATTCACTTTGATTTCCACGCATTCTTCGCTTAATCAAGTGAATTCTAAAAATGTTTTTTTATTTATCTAAAAATTCACAAATTTGCTTTGCAGTTATGAGAAAAGAAAAACATTGAAACATCTAAACAATGGTATTTTCGCCTATTTTCCACAATATCGAGTGGATTCTTCCAAGTGAAAATATGCTAAAGTAAATTTTCTTTAAAATTTGATACAATATCATAGCATTTCCGCTTAAAACAGCTATGTTCACTTGGATTTCCATGCATTTTCCGCTAAAGTGAGTGAATTCTGCTAACAATATACATATATATATATCTAAAAATGCACAAATTAGCTTAGCAGCAATGAAAAAAGATAAACATAGAAAAATTCTTCAGGAATTGTATTTTCACCCACTTTCCACAATTTCAAGTGGATTCTTGCAAGTGGAAATATTCTAAAATTTGTTTTCTTTAAAATTTGATACAAATTTTAAGCACTTCCGCTTGAAAAAGTTAGATTTTTATAATTGATTCGATTTCCACGCATTTTCCGCCAAATCAAGTGAGTTTTAATCAAATCAATATATATATATTCAACTAGAAATCCAAAAAGTTGTTTTACAGTAATGAGAAAAAAATTGGCTTTATTTAGTGTACAAATCTGTTATTTTATATGCTACACTTACATATATATATAAATATATATGTATATATATAATATATATATATATTATAATAATCGCAAATCTGAAACTGAAGATGTGCTCAGAGGGGATAACGAGAGGCTACTTGCAAGAGTAGGAGGAGGAGGAGGAGGAGGCGAGGGCAGATATATAGCTATATATACAATTGTTATACAAACACATACACATAGATGTGTGTGTGAGTGAGTGTGTGTGTGTGTGTATGTAAATTTATACTACAATTTGGACTTATGTTTAAGTATGGGCTTGCAAAGGTCGACAATTGTTTGTTTATATTTATATATATAAATATATATTTAAACTAGACAATAAAAGTGATTTTAAGCATAATGGCTCGATCGATTAAGCGATGAATCGATCGTGCGTGATTATTACAAACATAATCATCGTTTAACAGAGGAGCTAATGGACATTCCGGTTAGTAGACGATGCTACCTTTCGCTGCCGTCAGGTGAGCTTTTTATTGCGCGTCTGGCCGTAGGCAGCAGAACGCCACCGTTATCCGTTCGCACCTGCCATCGCGGTGGCCGTCAGCGGCACGCCCACCAGCCCACCGGCCGGTGCAGCCACATTCGGCGTCGACGTGGACGAACGTTTCAGCGCCTTACGTATTATCGTCCAATCCTCCATAATGTCCTCCTCCCGCAGCATATATACAACGTAGGGCCCGGTGACGGTGACCGCCTTTTTGCGTCCGGGTCCTCGCACCTTGCTCTGGCGCTTGTCGTTGCCCCAATCGTCCCAGGAGATGTCCACATTGTGTCGATCCTCTTCGAGGCGCCGTATACGATCCATTAGATCCTCGCGCAGATTATCCACGGCCATCTGCTTCTCGCTCTGCCCACGGGAAAAGGGGGGAGAAATCTCTTTTTGAGCTTTTGTTGGTGGGGAGAAAAATATTGCAGTTACTCACCTCGAAATGCTGGGCAGCTCCCTGCTCCTCGGACAGATATTTGTGGTCGATGTTCTGCAGGCGAAACTTGCGCAAGACGTCCGCCACTTCGATCCGTGTGCGATAGACTTTGTCCAGTTCCTTTTGGGGCTGGACAAACTCCTCGGATCGGCCGGAACGCACATCCGACAGCTGGCGCTCAATGAGATTGATGCGTTCGCAGTAATATTGCTCGCGTAGCTGGCTAAACTGTCGCTCGAGGCTGGCTGCAAGTGTTTATGAACATATATTGATAAATATATACTTTGATAAATTTGGCGCCAATTTACCGAGATCTTCGATATGTTCGGCGCGTCGCTGTTCGATTTCGCTGGCATCCATTTCGGAGGAATCATCGGAGTCGCATTCGTTGGCCTCCTCCTCCTCCTCGTCGGAGGTGTCGTGCGCCTGGCTGGAGTTCGAGCGCTCCGACTCCGCACCAGAGACGTCGCCCTCCGCATCGGATTCGCCATTTTTTACTGGCATTTGGTTTGCACTTTGTGGAGGGGGCAGGGATAACGGTTTGGTATCGCACACGTTGGGTGCGTATGTGTGTGTCTTTATCGAGCAGGCACTGCACTCACTTGTGCAGCTAGCAAAAACAATGTATTTATTTGTTTAACAAGTTTTCTTTAGTCAACGATTTGTGTGGAATTTCACTAGCTAGCGAATATTGTTTTGTACTGCAGCTGCAAAAAGTGTTGGCTGACGACGCAAGGCCAGGCAGTGTTGCACAGCGCATGCCTATCGATGATTTTCGCTTGCGATATATCGATTTATTTTTAAATTATATATGCGCACTTTGTTAATGAGTATTCAAAATCAGCTTAACTTTGTTAAATATTTTAAAGAAATAAACTTTTGGCAGCATATTGAATTATTTTTGAATATATAGCAACATTTACTGCAGTAAAATGTTGGAAATATGCTAAATCGATATATCGACATTTGTGATATACGGTCACACGCGCACGCCATATCAACAGCTGACGTATGAGTGTGAGAGAAAAAAAAAGGGAGAAAAACAAATAAGCACTGCCGATAAATACGTGTAATATTTTGAATAACAAGCGTGAGCAAATTATATTAAACTGCCAACTGCGAGACATGGACACGCCGACCGCCGATGATTTGCTGCAGTTTCGCGACTACAGCGCAACCAACAGCGGCACACCAGCGCAAATCAATGTCAATTCGCCAACGCATGCAACCGGAGGAGCAGGAGGCGGCGGCGGCGGCGGCGGAGGAGGAGGCGGCGGCGGCGGTGGTGCCGCTAATTATAATGGACAGCGTCAACGTGGTGATCCGCTGTCCGACTTGATCTACGATATGAGCAATTCGGCCCAAACTATGGCCGGCGTCGGCGGCGACGGCGCTGCCAACGCAGCGTCAGCGGATGGCGGCGGCGCAGCGGGTGCTCGCCTCTCCTTCCTGACCATCGAGTACTATCAGCAGTTCTTCAACGTGGACACCTATATGGTGCTCGAGCGCATTGTCAACTCGATGATACCGAAACGTGCCGCTGCCAACTATTTGCGCATGAACATTGGCGAAAATCCCGATCTCTATGGCCCCTTCTGGATAACCATAACGCTGGTAGGCGTCACTGCTATTAATATATGTATATATATATAGTTTACCTTTCGCTAACCCTCTCTTAGATCTTTTCGATTGCCATTAGCGGCAATATAGCCAGCTACTTGCAGCAGGCCAACGACAGCTACCATTGGCATTATAACTTCCATTTGGTTTCATATGCCGCCAGCTGCATCTTTCTCTATGCCAACATCTTGCCGGCCGTGCTCTGGGCCTTGTTCAAGTATAGCCTAAAGCCCGTGGACGAAGCCGATGCCGTCGAAACGGACAGCGTTAGTATATAGCCATACCTAACATGCTCTCTCACTCACACACACTCTCTCTCTCTCTCTCTCTCTCTGCAGGCCAGCTACACGCCGAGCCTTCTGTCGCTGATGTGCATCTATGGCTATAGCCTGGCCATCTATATACCCGTCTCCATACTCTGGGTGATCAATGTGAGCATGTGGCATCAAATTTGATTTAAGATTTAGGATCATATATGATTTACTTTGCAGATTTCCTTGCTACAGTGGCTGCTCGTTATCACGGCCGCCTTGCTCTCGGGCACCGTGCTGATTGCCGTGCTGACGCCGGCGCTGCGTAATTCCCAGTATTCCCTGTTCCTCATCGTGGGCATACTCGGCGCTCACATCGTTTTGGCCGCCGGGTTTCTGCTCTACTTCTTCCACAGTCCGCCGGAGGCGGCGTTGCCGATCAAATCGACGCCGGCTCCGATTCTCAAGGCCATCTTGCCGAAGCTCTCGACGCAGGCGGTCGTCGGGGATCTGCCGCCCGCCAACGTAACGGGCTAGAGACGCCACGCCGGAGGCCAACCAAAAAAGTCGACAAGTTTCAATAACTATTGTAATTAAGTTCCACACCTTTGTCCAACTCCCCGATTAACTACGGAATAAATTCTTGATAGTCTAGAGCAATATCTGCGCTTCGTCTGGCTCTTTCCAATCAGATTTGCACGACTTCGATATCGTCTAATATATATATATATATCCATTATTTATAGTAACTACAATTTAAGAACTTTATGTTTCATGACTTCCCCAAAAATTATATATATTTCAAAAATCCAATTACCAGATTTTTATAATTCTTTAAAGTTTTTATTTTCAATTTGGTTTTCTTTTTTTTTATATAAAAAACATGTTTTTAATTTTTCTTAAATTTTTGTTTGCTTTTATATAATAAAATTAATAAGTTTTTATTAATAATTTGAATTTTATAATTCTTAATTTTCAATTTTTTTTTTAAAATAATTTAAAAAATTTGTATTTTAAATTTTTTTAAAAAAAATTCTAAAACATTTTTTTTTTAATTTAAACCATGTTTTTAAATATTTAATATATAATGTTTTTTTTTTATTAAATTTTGATCATGCTTTAGTCTAATAGCTTAACTAAAACTTCATAATTTTTTTTTGTCTTCTTTAAAATTTTTTTAAAACTTATTCCTAAAAAATTTAATTTTAAATTTAAAAAAAAATGTTTTTTCTTAATTTTTTAATAAAAATTTTTTTTAATATATTTGCATATATTCTACATATTTTACAGTTTTTTTTTATTTTTTCTTGCAAATTTTGATCATGTTTATATATCTCTTTATATAAGTATATCATTCGATAGGAAAAACGTGTAAATCAAGTCTTTAACTTTTTTTGTTTGTTTTTTAATATTCTAAGAACTTATAATTATGATGATAATAAAAAAAAACAATCTTGTATTTTTAATTCGCTAAATAGTGCAAAAGCTGTTTTTATATATTTCCATTGCCTTTAGCGTGCGTTTACTGTACTCGCACAAGCAAATATTGTAGTTTAAGCTTTTGCCCGAAATTAAAGGAATTTGGCACAAAAAAAATGGGTAATTCTTGTTGCTGCTTGGAGCATTACTAATGTTCTAATGGTCGCACGTGCGCACACACACATATACACACATACACAGATGCACACACATATACATATACATATACATACATATATAGGTATTGGTGTAGATATCCATATAGAAAGCATTCCCTGAGCTGCTATTCTTTGGGGGTTGAGTCGGTTCACAATATTTGGCAGCTTGAATTTTCCCACACAAACACACACACACACACACACACATGCACACAACACACATATGTACGTGCTCGGTCGATTGTGCTTTGGATTGTGCTCCCCAAACGAATTCTCAATCAGCAGCATTTCACGTTCCACGTTTTCAGCTGCAGTCTCTATCTCTATCTCTATCTCTATCTCTATCTCTATCTCTATCTCTATCTCTATCTCTATCTCTATCTCTATCTCTATCTCTATCTCTATCTCTATCTCTATCTCTATCTCTATCTCTATCTCTATCTCTATCTCTATCTCTATCTCTATCTCTATCTCTATCTCTATCTCTATCTCTATCTCTATCTCTATCTCTATCTCTATCTCTATCTCTATCTCTATCTCTATCTCTATCTCTATCTCTATCTCTATCTCTATCTCTATCTCTATCTCTATCTCTATCTCTATCTCTATCTCTATCTCTATCTCTATCTCTATCTCTATCTCTATCTCTATCTCTATCTCTATCTCTATCTCTATCTCTATCTCTATCTCTATCTCTATCTCTATCTCTATCTCTATCTCTATCTCTATCTCTATCTCTATCTCTATCTCTATCTCTATCTCTATCTCTATCTCTATCTCTATCTCTATCTCTATCTCTATCTCTATCTCTATCTCTATCTCTATCTCTATCTCTATCTCTATCTCTATCTCTATCTCTATCTCTATCTCTATCTCTATCTCTATCTCGATCTCTATCTCTATCTCTATCTCTATCTCTATCTCTATCTCTATCTCTATCTCTATCTCTATCTCTATCTCTATCTCTATCTCTATCTCTATCTCTATCTCTATCTCTATCTCTATCTCTATCTCTATCTCTATCTCTATCTCTATCTCTATCTCTATCTCTATCTCGATCTCTATCTCTATCTCTATCTCTATCTCTATCTCTATCTCTATCTCTATCTCTATCTCTATCTCTATCTCTATCTCTATCTCTATCTATCTACTTACAGGGTATCACCTAGTCAATCACTTTCCTCTAACATTCTCGCTTGACTTTAGTATGTATTCATGGTGTTATATATACTACTTGTGTTATATATGTGTATCCTTACATCATGAAGCACATGAGTGCGTATACACATAGTTCATCAAGGAAGCAGCACATCCACACTCACAACCACAAACTCACCTACAGCCACACCGACACCCACACCCGTACTCTCACACACATGCACAAAACATATACATAGTGAGAGAAAATTTCTCAATTTCGAATGCAAATATTCCAGCATTCAACGCATCGTTAGATTCGTCGTTTATTTTGCATATTATGCTAGAGAGTATTATAAATATGTTATGTAGCTGGTAACACTTATTATATATAATATATAGTATATATATAATGATGATTTTTTGATCTGTTTCTTTACAAAACTTTACTTCTAACTCTTTACTTTACTTAGATATAATACATATGTTAGAGTGGTTCCATTCGGACTACTGTTTAATATAGCTGTTATAGAGCTGATTTGTGGAAATTTTAGTACTTGTATGAACAACTTTTTGGTTTCTTAAAATATCTTCAATAAACTTTTCACATTTAGGTGTAATAAAGTTCTTTGCATATAATTGAAATCTAATAAATATAGCTGTAATAGGAAAGATGGATTAAAAATTTAGCTCTTGTAAAAAAACTTTTTTGTTTTTGAATATATCTTCAGCAAACTTTGTTATGGCAAGTATAACTAAGTTCTTTGCATATAATTGAAATCTTATTCAAATCTAACTACTATATCATACAGCCATAGGAATAATTAGTTAGAAATTTAGTTCTTATATGAAAAACTTTTTATTTTCAAAATATATTTTTGTTAAATTTAGTACACTGTAATTTATACAAGTTAATCGTATACTTAACAAGTCTAAATCAAATCAGACTACTATATCATATAGCAAAAGGAATAATAAGTTGGAAATTTAGTTCTTATATGAAAACCTTTTTGGTTTCTAAAGATATCTTTTTTAAATGTGGTGCTTTTAAATTAAGCTAAGTTTATCGCATACAAAACAAATTTTAACCAAATCGGACAACTATATCATATAGCTACCGTAGGAAGTATTGGTTGGAAATTTAGTTCTTGTATGGAAAAACTTTTAGTTTCTTAAGATATCTGCAGCAAACTTTTTAGGTGAACTGAAATTTGTTCGCATAGAAATGAAATCTTGCCAAAATCTGACTATTATATCATATAGCTACCATAGTACTAATCTATTAAAAATTTAGTTCTTATATGAACAACTTTTTCATCTTTGAAGATATTTTTATTAAACTTAGTGTAGTGAAATTTACTATAGTTTTTCGCATAATAATCAGATCTCAGCCAAATCGGAATAATGTATCATAGAGCTACCATAGCACTAATCTGTTAAAAATTTAGCTCGTATATGAAAAAGTCTTTGGTTTCTGAACATATTTTCTTGAAACTTGGCATTTAGAAGTCTAACAAAGATCTTTGCATAGAAACAAAATCTTATTCATATTCGAATACTATATCTAAATAGCTGTATAGGAACAATAGAGTTAACAATTTTTCTTCTATAGAGAAATGTAGCTTAAGTTATTCCAAGTTAGGGTATTTAGTATTCGGTCTGCTATAGCTAACATTTGTTTTATGTTTCCTTTTATATTTTGATTATTTATTTTCTGTTGCCTAAGCCTCGACAACCCTGGCAGAGCGCAAAGCGTGCGAGCGAGACAGCATCAATTGGTTTGTGTTGCATTCGCTGCTGTCTCTCTTACTCCCCCTCCCTCTCCGCATTATGTGTGTGTGGGTGTGTGAGAGTGGGTGTGAGTGAATGCTGCAATTGCTTGCATACATTCATGCATGAAAATGCTGCCGACTTTGTATGTGGGTTTGGCATATAGCTATGGATTATGGGGCGTATACATAATGTGGGCAGCATCATCAGCTGCAGCCGACGATTTGTTTACCAGCAAAATTGCAAATTGCAAATGGCAAATGCGTAATTGAAACTGCAAATTGGAAATCAAATTCATTTTGATTTTTATTTATATTTCTTTATTGCATTTCAATTGAGATTAATGCGTAGGCGCTTTGCTAAAGTAAAATATTTATTGAAGTCACACCTCAGCGGCTTTAAAGTGCATTTTCATGAAAACTTTGCAGAAAATGGAGTTTTTACAAATTTTAACTAGCAGAAATATAGGTGAATAGTGGATAAGCGAAATATTACAAAAGGTAAAGAAAGAAATTTGAAAATAATATTAAAAAAAAAACAAAAATAGAAAGTGTGATTGATCAGACAGTCAGTCAATCAATCAGACAAGCAGCGTTCTTCAGTAGATTATTTAGTTATTCAGCCGATCGGTCAATCAGTCAGTTAGCCAATTAGTCAGTTGGTTTTAGTCATTACTCAATGAGCCAGTCAATCAATCAAACAGTCAGTCGATTTTAGTTAGTCAATCAATCAGTCAATCAAACAGTCAGTCAATTTTAGTCAGTCAATCAATCAAACAGTCAGTCATTCAAAAAGTCAGTCAGAGAATCAATCAGTCAGTCAATCAAACAGTCAGTCAATCAATCAGTAAGTCAACCAGCCAATCAGTCAGTCAACGTTCATCAGTAGATTATTCAGTCAATCAGCCGATCGGTCAATCAGTCAATTAGTCAATCAGTCAGTCAATCAATCAGTCAGTTTTAGTCATTAATCAATGAGTCAGTCAATCAATCAAAGAGTCAGTTTCAGTTAGTCAATCAAGCAGTCAATCAAACAGACAGTCAATCAATCAAACAGTCTGTCATTCAAACACATAGTCAATTAATCAGTCAGTCAGTCAGAGAGTCAATCAGTCAGTCAATCAGTCAGCTAGTCAACCAGCCAATCAGTCAATCAATGTTAGTCAGTAGATCATTCAGTCAATCAGTCGATCAGTCAATTAGTCAATCAGTAAGTCAGTTTCAGTCAGTCAATCAATCAGTTAGTCAGTCAATTAAACAGTCAGTCAGTTTAAATCAGTCAGTCAATCAATCAAACAGTCAGTCAGGCAATCAGTCACTTACTGATACAGCCAGTCAATCAATCAGCCAGTTAATCATCAGCCTATTAGTTTGTCAATCAGTAAGTCAGTTTCAGTCAGACAATCAATCAATCAAACAGTCAGTCAGTTTCAATCAGCCAACCAATCAGTCGCTCAATCAATCAAACAGTCAGTCAGTCACTGATATAGTCAGTCAATCATCAGCCTATTAGTCCGTCAATCAGTCAATCAGCTAGCCTTTGCATAGATATATGATGTAACACAATTTTTGTGGCGAACCTAAAGCTTGATAAAGTTGATATTCCTTTGACTGATAAGGCTACGATGAGGGAGAGGGACTACCCCGAACGCTCGCACGTAGTACCCTTAACGGTACTCGGCTGCCGTTGTTGCGGAAACGGAAGTCACTCGACATTTTTTTTTGCCATTTTTTTTGGAAATTAGCTAATGTGCAGCCGCTCGAGAGACATTTTTTTATTTTTTGGTATTATATTAAAATTTGTTGTTGCAGCTATTAGCTGTGTGTCTGAGTGTGTGTGCGTGTGTGTGTTTGTGTGTGTGTGTGTGTGGCACACACTTTAAGCCGCCCTCGTTATGCATGTGAAGCGTTAAAATGCCACTTCAGTCAGGATATGCGCATGTGGTTGCGGTCGGGCGGGCTATGCCGCTACGCCTTCTATTCACCTGCTCAGCCTCTTGCCACCCAACCACCCAAGCACCCAAGCACCACACAAGCACCACCCAGCACGCACCAGCAGTAGCTGCATCTGGCAGCCACAAAGGCAATTGGGCGGGTCTCTCTTTGCGAAATGGAAATGGAAAAATGCAAAATGCGAAACGCATTTCACAATTTCCATTTGACCTGTTGAAATAGCTCGGAGCGTTCAAAGCCAAAGGCTAAAAGCAAACTATACTAAATATATATATATATATCTGAGCATAAGTATATATACATTGAGCATAATGATATTTCAATATTTGCCAACACTTTAAGGCAGAATCAATTTAGCGAACAAATCGTTGAAGATTACCAAATTCCGTTCAGCTTCCACAGCGTTATGGAGGGTCTTGAAAATATGGAGCTATTCACCAGTAAGTTTAGGTAAGTTAATTTTGTAATTTCTAGCATGAAATTTTAACAAAATGTTGAAAAGCTCTTTTCAATTAAGTTTTTATACCAATGAAATCATTGAAGTGAATTACAAATAAAATTTCAAGATTTCAATTTTTTTTTTTTTGAAATTTTATTATTTTTTTATTTATTTTTTAAAATAAGCAAGCATTTTATTATCATACTTGTATAAGGTTTGAATGTAGAATTGATACAAATCTTAAAACATAAACAAAAAGATAATCATCATAAAAATCGCTTCAGTTTTGACAAAGTTATATGAGCGGAAGTTTTTGGTAAAGGAGTTTCGAAAGTTTTACTTGTCGAAATTATAGTGATTTCTGACATGAAATTTGATGAAAATTTGAACCCCCTCAGAAATACTCTTGAAGCTACTTTTTATACTAATTTTGGCAACAGCTATTGATTAGGCATATAAATTCAAGTTTCACGGAAAAAAAAAAAAAAATTTGTGAAAATAAGTAAGGGGGAGTACATGATTTTGTCACAAAAATGTTTAAAATATTTATACCTTGAACCCATTGAAAATGGGAAATCAGGGTATAAGGGTTTTGCAAAAAGTATGTAACAGGCAGAAGGAGGCGTGGCAGACCCTATAAAGTATATATATTCCTGATCAGAGCGACGAGCTGAGTTGATTTAGCCCTGCCTGTCTGTCTGTCCGTCCGTCTGTCCGTATCTATGCAAGCGTCAATCTCAGAACCTATAACAGCTACAGACCAGAAATTTTACACGAAGGTCCTTCTATATAGCGCGGATATCAAATTTGTTTTAGTTATTCCATATTCCGTTTCGATTATATCGATTAAAAACGCTATCGCTATGATTTAGTTTTTGGACCATATCTTTAACATATTTTTAGCTACAGCCACTAAATTTTGAGTTTGGCTTTTTATATAAAAAATACAATTTCGGTTTTTTCATATTTTGGATACCGGCTCAATTTAATTTAAGTTCAGTGTCAAATATAGCTACAATTTAAATTTTTTTGACATTTTTAGGTATTATCACATATTCAATAAAACAAAACAATTCATTGCTGAAAATTTCATCAAAATCCGTTAAGAAACACAGAAGTTATTAAAGAAAACATTTTGTCAATCGGCAAAAGCAAGCGCCAGCAGCGCCAAGCGCAAGCATAAGTGTGCACACATAAATTGAAGTGCGTCCATTCTTTGAAATGAGAGAGTGTGGCGTCGCTGTAGAGACAGTTTCCTGCAAGCGAGGAGTCGCAGTTTCATATTCCGCTAGGGACAAAATTGTTTTCTTTTTCAATTACAGCAATGTATGTAAAAAAGCACACTCGAACAAACGGAGATCTCCTAGGCGGGCATTCCCGACTAAATCGTTTTTATTTCTATTTGCTCAAATTTATAAAAAAATGTAGATGCAAGCCTAAACCTCATGGCAATGCATTTATAATATCCAATTTGCCAATTTGTAAAGAGCAGCCAAGTGTTGCTTGAAATGTTTAACAAATTACAGGGTATACCCTGTAAATATATTGGGTTCTAAATATAGGGTATTCAGTGAACAGCTGCCTACTTGGCATAAGCTTATAAAGAGGGTTGACTAAAATTTTCATAGCTTACTGGGTATACCCTGTAATTATGTTGAGCATTGTGAAAAGATGAAAGACATTACATATAGGGCATCATATATGCCAGAGGGCATCTAATAATGTAAATTTCACAATTCACAGGGTATACCATAATTAGTATACCCCTATATAGTAAAGCTAAAGCATTATACATGGGGTATTTAATAAAGAACTGTCAATTTGACCTAAGCTTATGAAGAGTATTGCTTAAAGTGTGCATTGCTTACAGGGTATACCCTGTAATAAATGTGTTTGTATACACCCTATGATTATGGTAAGCATTGTGAAAATGCATCTAATATACATATAGGCCATTTAATGATATATATTTCACAATTTACAGGGTATATCATAACAAGTATACCCCACCTAGTATGTAAATGCGCTAAGGCATTATACATTGCTCATGGCTAAAATCTGTTCAGTTTTGGCAAAGTTAAGTGAGTTTAAAATTGGGGGGAAAACTAATTTTAAGGGTTTTTTAAATTTTGTAATACTTTTTTTTCAAATCTATCTAAAATCTAGTTTTAGACTGTGAATAAATCTAGACAGCAGGCTTTTTGGTTTGGTAAAATTCTGTAAAGTTCTATATCTTTTGGATATTTTAAATACTGCTTCGAATCGTGAACAGTTCTTTAATAAGTTGTCAGCTTTAGTTCTCGGTTCACTTGAAATGTGATGAGACACGCACACAAATGAAAAAAATGGGGCTCAGCGAAAGTCGTAGGGATTCCCTGTTGTGCAGTCGAGCATGATGTGAAAATGTAACACGAACTGAATTTGGATGGTTGCTGGGGTTACCAATTGGTAAATGGCTTTTCCTTTCTTTGCCCGGCTGTAAGTGTGATTTTGCTTTTACTTTTATCGCTAACATCGGGCCAATTGGGGAGGTGTGAAAGAGGTTTGAGCGTAGTCCAAGGCAACGGACATTCGATTTGATCTGTAGGGGCCCTTTAATTCAGTCAAGTTAAAGTTTAGGCAACCGGGAGGGAGAGAGAGAGGGCCTGGATAGCCGGCCGGCGCTTTTTCGGGGCGTGTTCCTCGTTGCTTGACACAATTCCGAGCATATCCTCGTCGGCAGCTGTGTGTGTGTGTGTGTGTGTGTGGGGGGGTATCCTGCGTGCAGGATGTGCGTACTGCAACCCTAAGCCCCACCCCCTACCTCCGGAGCTGCTCCAATTTCCAGCGCACGAAAAAGTCTACACGAGCCGAACAGAAGTCTACACGAAGGTCCCCTACATAGCGAGAGCTTTGAGCTTTGAGCTTTGTGGAGTTGCATTGATTTTGTTGCACCACCCGACCCACCGCCTTGCCAGCGGGCTGATTATGCATGCAGCTCAGCATTTGGCTTAGATAAGACGCACTGCAAAAGCAACAAGAAGCGAGGAAGAAAATGAACCGCCCCCACTGAGCCACCCCACCACCACCTATGTAGCTAAGCTGCCTACAGTCGAGTGGTTGAGCACTTGGGTGGTTCTCTCGTTGCGTAGCGCCTTTCGCAGCACACGAGCCGCACATAATTTCATTATTTATTTTAATTAATTGGAATTGTTCAAAAAGCAACTCCCTCCACCCACCACCCTGCCCCACTCAACCACCCCTCCAGCTGCTCGCTCGTTCGCTTGACCCGAATGTTAGCTGCGTTCCCTAATTGCAATTGAAGACCCACCGACCTCAGTCCACTTCACGATCCTTTTTTTTTTGTGCAGGGGCAAGTCCTTTTATTGGCCGGGCACTAAGCAGCTTTCAAATGAGTTTTTCTATCTAATTATAAAGTGAAAAGCTGGAAAATATACACACACACACACACACATTGATACACACATACATGGATATTCCGAAAAGTTTTTCGTTGCTAATGATGTGGCGGGTGTGGGAAGTGCTAAAGGTTTAGAATGCAAACCTAGAACTGTGTATGTATGTATGTAGGCTATGATTGATTTATATGAATGTATGTATGCATGTATGTATGTATGTTTGTGTGTGTATGTATGCATGTATTTATGTACATATTTATGGAATTATGTATGTATGCATCTAACATGTACATACATATATATGTTTGGATTAGTGTATGTTCATACGTATGTATGAGTGAATGCATGTATGAATATATGTATCTTGTGTATGTATGTATGCATATATCAATGTGTGCATGTATGTACGAATAACATGTATGAATGTATATACGTTTGGATTTAGGTATGTACGTATGTAGGAATGTATGTATGTATGTAGGAATACATGTATGCATGTATATGTGTAGGTACGTTTGGATGTATGTACATATATGAATGTGCATATGTTTGTACATATGTATGTATGTTAGTAGTATATGGATGTATGTATATACATATGTACTGTATGTATGAATGTGGGCTAAGATTGACTTCTATGTATGTATGTATGTCTTAATGTTTGTGTGTGTATGCATTTATGTACATATTTATAAAAATTATGTATGCATGTAACATTGTATGTATTTACATATGTATACACCTTTGGATTAATGTAGGTTCATACGTATGTATGAATGTATGTGTATATGTAGGAATGTATGCATCTAGTGTATGTATGTATGTATATATCAATGTGTGTATGTAAGGAGGAATACATGTATGTATGTATGTATGTATGTACAATGTATGTATGTATGTATGTATGTATGTATGTATGTATGTATGTATGTATGTATGTATGTATGTATGTATGTATGCATGAATGTATGCATGTGTATATATACGTTTGGATGTATGTATGTATATATGAATGTAAATATGTACATATGTACATACATATGTATGAATGTATGATATTAGTATGTGTATGTATGTAGGTATGTTGAGTATGTATGTATGTGTGTATCTGTGTATGTAAAAGTGTGTATATATGTATGTATGTATTTATGTATATATTTATGGAATTATGTACATATGTATGTATCTATAAATGCATAGATATATGCATCTATGTAGTGTATGTATCGGAACATGTAGATATGTATGAAGCAATGCATGTATATATGTATTTATTTCATGTTTGTATGTACATATATATGCGGTGTATGTATTTAGCTATGTATGTATGTATGTATGTACTTTCAGTTTTTAAGTTGTGTATGTATGAATGTATGTAATAATGTAAGCAGGATGTATATGTACATATGCATGTGCGTATGAAGTGTATGTATGTATTTACGTATTTATGTCGTGTCTGTATGTACATATGTGTGTCAGTGTGTATCTAGTGTATGTATATAACTATGTATGTACATATGTATCCACTGTATGTGTACATATGTATTTATGAATGCCTGTATATATCTATGTATATAAATATGTATGTATGTCCAAATGTATGTAAGTAGTGTATGCTTGTATGTATGCATGTATGTATATATTTACTGTATGTATGTACATAAGTATATAAATAGGTACATATGTATGCATGTATGTATGTAGCCTAAGGTTTGCTTCTAGGTATGTGTGTGTATGCATGTATGTATGTATAAATGTATAGATGTATGTATGTTGATATGTACATATGCACTGTATGTATCTAAATATTTACGTATGTAGGTATGTATGTATGTACATATGTATGTATGTAATATATGCATGTATATATGATTTTATTTGATGTATGTATGCATGGTTGTACATATTTTTTATGTATATATGTGTTTTCTGTATGTAGGTAGTATATGCATGATTGAATGTATGTACATATGTACATATGTGTGTATCTATGTATGTATGTATGTATGTATGTATGTATGTATGTGTGTATGTATGTATGTATGTATGAACGCATGTATGTATGAATGCAGGTATGTTTGTATGTATATATGTATGTGTGTATGCATGTACAAACATATGTATGTATGTACGAAAAACTTTTTTTTAGGTATGTATGTACGTATGCATGAATGTATGTATGTACATATAAATGCATTGTGTAAATGTATATATGTATATATTTCTAAATGAATGTATATACATATGTACGTATAAATATGTATACGTATTTAAGTATGCTTGGATGTATGTAAGTATGGATGTATGTATATTGCATTTGTATACTCATCCACGAAACATAGTCGTAGAATACTTAAGAATTGTGTTCTTACTATGTGATTCTCATGAATTCAATTTATTATGGTTTCCATATCTTGCATTAAGTTATTCTCTTTAAAAGTTAATTAAGTTCTTATTGACTTCACAGGTTTCTTCTCTCCTTATATTTTCCTTCTTCTTTTTTCCCGCCTTATTCTCACTTTCGAGATGCGTTCTTAATTCCCTACACTTCAGCGTGCTTACTTAAATTGCAATTCTCTCCACTTAAATTGTAACGGTAAATCAGAAAAACGAAACGCTTGAGCAACATAAAACTTTCGCTTGGTTTGAAAAAGTGAGCTTTAACGATTCCATTGGGCTAGCGCTAATGATCCCGTTATGCATGCAAATTGCGCAGCTGCGGTTTGCCAGCTGCAGGCTCTCACTGTATTATCTGGTAGGCCATTAATTAGTGGCGAACTACACTGCGCAACACAACAGCTGAAACGCGAAACGATGAGCAAAGTGTGTCTACTTCAAATTATATTCAAGCGCTGATGCGGTCACACTGCAATTGAGAAGGCGCCATATTAGAAGTGCTTCCTATACATGTGTGTGTGTGTGTGTGTGTGTGTGTGTGTGTGTGTAGGTGTGTGTGTGTGTGTGTGTGTGCAAGCAATTACACAGATTATATATGCGTGGTCCAATGATAGCTGAGTAAGACACAGTGCGAGCGAAAGAGACAGAGCATGCTTATGTATAGATATGCACAAGAGATGAGATGTGTGCATGTGCATGTGTGTGTGCGTGTGTGTTATATGGAGTCCGTTTTTGCCCGGTACATTGTAAATTATCTAAATGCATTTGCAAACACAGAAATGAAATCGAGTTGAGCTTTGGAGACTTGGCCCAGTTGCAGTCGGCAGCATTGCGGCGCAGCTTTGACTTTGCTGTGTAGAGTTTCGATGCTGAAAGCTGAGCGGAGAGCTTGGAGCTTTACGGGTAGTAGGTGCCGCCGCCGCCGCTGCTGCTGCTGCTGCTCGCATTGTTGTAGTTCTTTTACCGTTTGTTTTGTTGTTGTTGCTGCCTTCTAGTTTCTTTTTTCGTGTGTGCGATTTTTTTTTTTTTCGGCTCGTGTTGAAGCGCAACTCTCAACACAGGATACGTTGCGGCCGCAGTTGCCGTTGGCGTCGCTGTCGCTGCCGCTGCTGATGCCGCTGCCGTTGTTTTGGTGGGCGCGCTGCGCTCTCTCTCTCAATCAGTACGAGTCAAGCAGTCTTCGGCGTATCCAGCAAACGCGGTTCTTTTTTAAGCGCGTTTTGTATTATTCTACTCATATAATTTATCATTTGCGTCGCTATATGATTTCTCCTTGTTTCCGTAGTACACAAACAACAAACTAACTAAACATCAAGAAAACTGCAAACCACTACAAAAACACGAAACGCAAACGAAAACAACAACAACAACAACAACAACAACAACAACAAACAACTGAGCTGAGAAAACAAAACGTCGAGCAAAACAAAACACAAAAGAGCAAGAGGAAGCAACAACTTTTAACGCCAGGTTCTAACTCGAGCTCAGAGGAGAGCGCGCTCGCTGTGGCCGCCATTGTCGTTGCCATCGTTAGCGTCAGCGCCAGCGTCGCTGTCGCAGTCGCAGTCGCCGTCGCAGTGGCTTCAGTACGTTTCAAGCAGTTCCTAAGACCGGAAACTTAACAGATCAGACAAAAGAAATTCCTTATAAATTCCTTATTTCAAAACTTTTTTTACAATTCAACTTTTTTTTCTCTTTGGTATATTTATTTGTTCGCGTGTGTGTGTGTGTGTGTGTGTGTGTGTTTTGTGTGTTCCTAAGCTCACTTTTGATCCTCAAATCACAGCTTTCCAATCATGTCATAAACTTGCCTATATATTTCCATACACCCATATATTTAAGAGATTTGAGATAATATTTATTATATTTGCTTAAAAAGAAAACTAAACTTCCCTTTGACCTACTGATAAGAACCTATTTAAGCTGCTCCAAAAATTTATCATTATTTGCCATATATATCACATATATAAAGTCAACAAAATCTCTTTTCAGTTTTTACCTTAAGAAGATCATCAGATTTATACAAGAACTATGGCTATATAAATTTTATCAAATATATTTAAAAATAAAAATTTTTTTTTAAATTTTTAAATAACATTTTTTGCCCCTATATCATTACAGATATTTGAAAGTCCTTAACCGAAAGTCTGCAGTCTGCAATCAACAAAATATATTGACAATTTTTTGAAATCTTGAACTTCAATAAAAAAAAGTGAGACATTAAAAAAAAATAAGAAAAAAGATAAAAAGTTCCAAAAAAGATTTCCCATGATCAATTTGTGTTAACAATTTTTTTTTAATGTGAGCGGAAAAGAGAGCGCAAAGGAAAGTCCTACGAATTAGAGGAATCGAAATAAAAAAATTGTGAATATTTAAAAAAAAATATAAAAATAAATAATTTTTTTTACTGTACATTTTTTTTAAAGTGTCCATATAGCTAGGTGTTAGCTATAGAGATCGTATATAGATAGTATATAGATCGTAGAATTGAATAAGAATTATTCAAACAAGTTTTTCCGGTTGTTTCTTCTGTGCTCAAGAAAGAGAAGGAGGCGAAAAGGAGACAACGAAAAGGCGTCCAAAACGAAGACAAAAAGAAGGAGAAAAGAAGACGCCAAAGAGACTAAAGAAATCAAATATAAAACGAAAACGAAAAGGAGAATTGAAGAAGACGAAAAAGGACATAAAGTAGAGGAAGAGAAGGCGAAAAGGAGGCGAAAATTTATCGATTTCTTGGCGATTTGAAGACGAAATACCACAAGGTTTTTTTTTTAAACAGAATTTACAGGACGCGCACTACACAGGCATAAGTATATAAAGATTAAGATAAGCATAAATAAATATAAATATATGTATGTGCATATATATAAATAATATATATATATATATATATATATCTATTAAAGAAAGCCAACACCAAACTCGAATAAAGTTGGGCAAGTGTTTTTTTTTCTAAAAAAGAAAAAAGTTATAATACGAGTAAAATATATTTACATTTCAAAAAGACAAGACTTGAACTTCTTAAAGAATTTCATATTTATACAAAAGATTTAAGAACGAAAAACGAATAACGAAAACAAGAGACAAACAGTTCAACTTATAATAAAGCCAACGGACTTCCAACGATTTCAAAATACGACGAAATATTTTTAGAGCCCAATTAAAATAGAACAAATTTCCGGTTAACAACAACAACAACCAACCAACAACAAACAACAACAATAGCAGCAACAACAAATTGCCAAAACTATAAAAAAACGTAGTTAAAAAGTAAAAAGAAATATTTAAAAAAAATCTAAAAAAAAATGTTTAAAAAAGTTTAAAAAAAATTTAATAAAAATTGCATCCAAACGACAAAGACAAAAGCGAGCTACAAGAATTTATACAGAAAGCAGAGAGATTGACTAAGGAGCGAAAGAGCTGGCAACAGAGTGAAAGAGCAACAGCTACTAAGAGCGAGAGAGAGAGAGGAAAAGAGAGAGAGCAAGAGCGAGCGATCTGCTGCTAAGTGATATTTTAAACCACAAAATATCAGTTAAGGACAACAATTTATAAGGTAAGTTAGCCGTCTATATGCGTCTATATAAATACTGCTATAACTGAGAATAACATATGTATATATACCTCTTTGTAAATAGCTTATCTATATATGTATGTGTGAATATATATATGAAAATATATCCTAAAGCTTACATTTTTTTTCCATTAGATGTTTTATATGATATTTGGTTGATATTGTTGAACCATTTGATAGGCTAGTTCTAAAAACATTAGTTGTCTTTAGAAATTAGGCCATGCCGAAGTTTGGTAATACCCTTGCAATTGTAAAGGATATAGATATAGTTTTTTGTTTTCTCCGATTTGCCACGCCCCCCAGAGGCGGATATATATCAGTTTTCATAATTTTGTTGAAATGGTGAAGCCTAACGTTTAGTCAATTTTTGGGAACCTAGGTGTAAAATTGTAGAAGATACAGTTTTTAGGAGTTGATATATATTCTATATCTTTTTTTCTAAGGGTGGTTGAAACAAATATATGTTTAAAGTTTCAAGTCTCTGGCTTTAACAGCATCCAAAATATTGGAGTATTTATGTTAAGCACTATATAGACTTTCCCGATTTGCCATGCCCGAAGTAGGCGTGGATATATAACTTTTTAATCAATCTAAAGGGGAGGTCAAACGTATATTACTTTCCAAATTTGGATGCTCTAGCTTCAAAACTGCAGAAGATGTAGTTTTACGCGATTTGCCACGCCCCCGAAGGGCGTATATACTATATCTTTTTGTGTGGGGGTGCGATTCATGAATATATATTCAAAATTTTAAGGTTTAGACTTCAATAGCGCCAAAGTTTTTCTACTAAAACATTTCTTAAAACCGATCTGTCCTATGGGAGCTATAGAATATTTGCGAAATTTCAGCTCTGTAGCTCTAATAGTCTCGGAGGTTGATCGTTCATCCAGATAGACAGATAGACGGACATGGCTATATCAACTCAGCTCGTGTTGAACAAGTATATATATACTTTATATGAAACGGCAAACTTCGTACCACCATATTTTTTTTGTCTAGTCGCGACTGAGGAAACATAACCCAAAAATACATGGCTATACTAATTTTCATGACAATCAATTGAACGGGGCAGAAGTTGTTACTCTGCAGCGCCACCTGGGGGCGAGTGGCATCAATACGCATATCATACAAACCTTCTCCGTGGAAATTTTCATCATTGGTCAGTAGTTTTTGAGTTCATCGATGACATACAGACGAACATTCATTTATATATATATAGATTATCTAGATTATCTAGACTGGCAGGATGAGCACTGCTCTAAACCAATATGCTCTCTCTTTGCACTTTGTGAGCGAGCATAATTAGAGATAAATTGTTCGCAGTGAGTTTTCTTTTGCTCTCACTCTTTGAATGGGTTTCTAAAATGTTGGAATGAAGCGTTAACGGCACAAAGGGTTCAATTGCATTTTCCTCTCGCCATCACTGTCTCTCGCTCTTTCACTCATTCCAGCTAGCTGTCCCGCTCGCACACACGCAGCATTCGGCTTTTGTGGCTATATTTACACTTCAACTCATTCTGAGAAGCAATTTATGCATTAATTGTAATCGTTGATTGCATTGTTCTTCACAACGACGATGATGATGAGGATGATGAGGATGATGAGGATGATGATGATGATGATGATGATGATGTTGTGTTGTTGGGGCCAGGAATGGCCTTGTGTTGGCTTGCATCCACTTAACTCTAAGCCCTCAAACCCAAACAAAAGCAAAATATTCCATCAATATTGTGGAAAACACTGCAATTTGATCGATTTTTAAATTGACGCCGTATAATTGAGCAGCTTTTGCTAAAAATAATACAATTATCCGCAATTTCGATGCGGAACCTAATAGGCGTAGTGCCCATGCAGTAACTGAATTATTAATCCAAGCCTAAGACAGTTGCACAGTTGCTCTAATTGAATTCAATATGAGATGAGTTGCAATTTTCTAGCTAATAGCATATAAATCTTTAATTTGAGAATAATGAATCCAACTCGAAAGAAACCGTTTAATTGAGGCCGAATCGTTTCATCAAAAACCAACCAGGATTCCCTTTAAGATATGATTTTACTGATTAGACAAGTTTTGTAACTAAACTGAGTTTGAATCTTTTTTAATGAGTCTGACTCCAAAAACCGGTTCAGAGAGTATTGTTGTCAAAGTGTCTACTAAAAAGTCAGCATGTTTCTTCATTTTCAGTAGCAAAATGCTTGATTGTGATAACTTAACTGAACCGGTTCAATTGTGTAATGATCCGGTTCAGCGAGTATAGGGTTTGGGAGCCTATTGAAAACTGATTAGGTTTCCCCCTTTTTACTTCACTTAATTGATAATAATACATAACTGAGCTGCACCGGTTCAATTATGTAATGAACCGGTTCAGCGAGTATGGGTTTCGGAGGCCTATTCAAAACTGATTAGGTTTTTCTTTTGGTAACTTTACTTAAGTGATAGAAATATGTAACTTAGCTGAAACGGTTCAATTGAGCAATGAACCGATTCAGAGAATAAGTGTTTTGGAAGCTTATTCAAAACTTATCAGGTTTCTCTATTGGTAACTTCACTTACATATATGATAGAAATATGTGTGAGTACAGATTTTGGGAGTTTATTTAAAACTGAATAGGTTTCCCTATTGGTAACTTCACTTAATTGATAATAATATATAACTGAGCTGAACCGGTTCACTTAGGCTTAGTTTAACAGGACTTATTGAAATCTGAGCAGGTGTCTCTTTTAAAAATTAAGTTACTTAATAGATCAATAAATGTTATATCTGAACTGAACCGGTTCATTTGAGTAATCCACTAGTTCCGCGAGGATTGGCTTTAGTGGAACTTTTTAAAAACTGATCGAGTTTCTCTTTTGGTAACTTTACTTAAATGATAGAAATATGTAAGTAACTGAACCGGTTCAATTGTGTAATGAACCGGTTCAGCTAGTCTTTATTAAGTAGAACTAATTGAAAATGTAATCAGGTCTTTTAAACAGGAAGTTACTTAATATATCAACAAACTATATATCTGAGCTGAACCGGTTCATTTAAGTATAAAACTGGTTCAGCGTGAACTAGTACGAGAGGGATTATTGAAAACTGAATGCGTTTCTGTTTTAAAAATGAAGTTTCATAATTGACAATTGAGTTGAACCGGTTCAATTGAGTTTAAAACGGTTCGGTATGTTCTTTGACTAACTGAGAATGTAGATACAGTTTTCTTCTTATGTTCATTTTCTATACTATTACATAACTTTTAACTTTTAAAAAGGCAGCAATAGAAAACCAGCTTGAATAGGTTTCATGTGACGTCACTTTTCCGGTTCAATTCGGTTCGGTTCGGTTCAGCTGTGATTAGCTTGAAAACGAAGTCTTAATTCATTTAGAAGTTTTGTAAATTTAAATTAAGTTAAATTGGTTTTTGTCACTCAATTAAACCGGTTCGATTCAGTTTGGTTCGGTTTGCCTTGACTCGATTTACCTGAAAATTATTGTTAACTGCAAACACAAAATAGGTTGTTTTTTCGGCCACAAAACGTTTTTACGGGCAACGCCTAAAAGCAGGCAGCATACATATTTTATCAAAAGGAACACACAACAGACCCAAAAAGGGCAGCAAGAGGGAGGGAGGGAGAGAGGTAGCAAGAGAGAGGGACAGATAGAAGAGGAGGTAACGCGCCTGCAAGTTAAACAGACAGAGGCAAGCCAAACAAAATCAATTATTTAAATGTAACTTGGGTAAAGTTCAGAGTTCGATGCAATGCAGCTGCCATTTGGACTTGGTCAGTTAAGCAACAGTCCAGTCCAATCTAGCCACGCCCACCGCCCCCTGCCCGTGAAGCGCTGCTGGCACGCCTCCCCCTTGGGCGCGTTGGCATAAAATTAAAATGAAATGAAATGCGATTTCTGTGCGGGCGGCAGCTCCTCATTTTTCTTTTTTCTTTTCGCCATTTCACAAACAGGAAAGCACACACACACACACACACACACACACGCACACACACATATATATATATATATTTGTTATATATGCATGATATGTGCAGCTGCCCCTATTTGTGGCACGTTATATACTGGCAGCTTCAAATGCTTCGATGCAGCATCCAAAAATTGCACAAAACGAAGCGCTATGAAAGTTGCCAGAGAAACGACGCCTGCTCTTTGTAACAAACTGTATATAAATGGGTGGGTGTGTGTGTGTGTGTGTGCGTGTGTGTTGTTGTATGTGTGTTAGCTGTATATACACACAGATAGGAAGCTTAAGTGGCTGAAAGCTCTTGCAGTTTTCTTGTGAAACTCTCCCCCACCCTCCTAAATTGGACATAGTGTTAACTGCCTACAATAGACAGCAGCAATCAAGGCAGCCATCAGCACCACCTAGCACCACCCTGCACCACCCTGCACCACCACCACCACCACGTCACTTACTGTCCATTAGGAACTCTGCAAAGCTGCAGCTTAGCTTAAACCTATTAGAAAATGCATTTTTGAGCACGCTCTCAACGCAAAATCCATAATTAAAATCTATCTTAAATATGTAAAGTAATATTAATGCATCTTAAAGATACAAATCTGCACTAATTTGCATATATAATTTCTTAACTTCAAGTATCTTGCATATTGCATATGAAATACCTCAAGTTCATAAATCTATCTTAATTATGAAAAGAGTTATATAAAAGTATCTTAAAGATACAAATCACAAATGTATCTAACAGTTGCCTAAGGCTCAATAGTTAATAGTCAACAGTCAATATAGTATAGTTAATAGTTCAAGCACGAATTGTATCTAAATGATATAAATGTATCTTAAAGATACACATTTTAAATCTGCAAAAACTTGTATCTGTATCTATATCCTAAACTTAAAGTATCTTGTATGTTGACTAGTAAATACCTCAAGTTCATAAAAGTATCTTAATATCATAAAAGTATCTGAAAGATACAAATCACAAATGTATCTAACACTTGCCTGAGGCTCAATTAACTATTGTATAGTAAATAGCTCCAGCATATAAATTATATCTAAATGATATATCTTAAAGATACACATTAAAAATCTGCACAAAATTTGCATCTATAACTACCTAAACTACCTAAATACTTCATAAAAGTATATTAATATCATAAAAGTATCTTAAAGATACATAACACACATATATCTAACACTTGCCTAAGGCTCAACTAACTATGGTATAGTAAAAAGTTCAAGCACACAAATTGTATCTAAACATAATAAATGTATCTTAAAGATACAAATTTAGCCAAATTCAATGCATCTGCACATTTAGCTATATATGTAAGCATGTATATATGTTTAAAAGTATTTACATCTACTCAAAGTATCTTTTGATAAGTAAGTGTCTCAAACACACAAATGTATCTTAAAGATGCACAAAGTATCTATATGTAAAGAAAATCATATATAAGTAAAGAAGCTCCGCGAATTAATGACACCATCTATCTTTGAGATACAATCTGAATTACAAATAAGATACATTTCTTTGACATGCATAGCAAAAGTCTCTGTGTGTGTGTGTGTGTATCTTAAAATGAACTCCAGTTAACTGCTTTGGCGACTTCCTCGTTGTAAATGTATCTGACAGTTTTAAAAATGTATTTATTTTCAATGTGATGCAGAAAAATATGATAAATATGTATCTCACTAACAAGCTTGTGCGCATTTGTATCTCAAAGTATGCAGCAATATATAGATATGCGTATCTTAGAGATGCTTAACAAACTGTGTATATAGATATTCATATAATCTATGTATCTTTTATCATAAGTATCTTATCATACATACATATATTTAATTTGCATGAAAAGTTCATAAAACCTAGCTCAGGATATGCATAACTATTATTTTGTAAGCCCAGGTTAGGGTTCGGCTCAGATAAGAATACATTTTTGTTTTGAGTTGTATCTCAGGTGAGGCTTAAGTCTCTTATCTCATCAATAATTTATCGTTTTTAAAGGTTTCTTACCTCTAAAGAATGTGCAAAAGCTTTCGGTTGTTTAAAAGACATTTCTCTGTCTTTTATCGGTATTTTATAGTATCTATCTCTTATCTCCAATATGGGCTATCGATAGTTTATCGTATCTTTCCCCTATCTCTCGGATATTATCTATCTATATCGGAAATATATCAACCTTACCAGTACCGACTACGTATCTTAAGCTTGCTTATCTCTATTGAATATGGACAACTTATCGATAACTTATCGTATCTATAGCTCTCTTATCTCTATCGAACATGCACAAACTATCGATAGCTTATCGTATTTATAGCTCTCTTATATCTATCGAAAATTAACCGCCTATCGATGGTTTAATGTATCTAAAGCTTTCCCATCTCTAGAGAATATAGACAACTTATCGATAGCTCATCGCATCTAAAGCTTTCTTATCCCTATCGAATACACACAATATATCGATAGTTTATTGAACCCTTAACTCTCTTAACTCTGTAACTCTTTTAAATATTTCATATATATTAGTTATTTATAGCTTATCAATAGTTTATCCTATCGATATGTACTAAGTTTATGTTATCAATTTTCTATTGGTCTTGAAGGTTCTAGAAGATATGAGCTTATATGAAGTGCTTACCACATAAATATGTCAACCTAAATATGTACTGAGAAATTGCTTCTACTTTGCTACAAATGCTCTTAAGTTATTATCTGGGCAAATGCGTTCGAACGAATAGAAAATCGTATCTACATTTGCTTTGTAGAAATCGTTTTTCTCTCTCTCCCCCTCTCCATCTCTCTCTCTCTCTCTCTGTGTGTGTGCTTTCATTCAACATTTGTGAAAAGTTGGAAAATGCTTAGATGAAGAATTTTTGCCAGCATCGCTTGCCGGGTGGTTGAGTGGTTGGGGTGGCTTGGGTAGTTGGGTGGTAGCTGCTGTTGGTTGTTAGTGCTGTAAATTTTATTATGAACTTTTCTTTTTTCGCTGAGCGTCTCCTTGAGACAAGTTAACAAAACGCGCGTCGAGCAAACAAAATTAAGCTCGTGCATAAGAAATTGAATTTGAAAAAGAGTTATTTAATTTTTCCTTCTAATTTTTTTTGTTCTTTTGTTTCCGTTCTTAGCACTCATTATTTGTGTCTACTTTTTGGCTTATTTATTTTCCCTTTTGCCTCTCATCGAAATAAATGCCATTGAAATTTAATGAAATTCTGCCCAAAGAGCCAACTTTCATTTTATTTCACTTGCATTTCCCCAAACAAAATACTTTTCGAGTATTATTTTCTTTTTTTCTTTTGTCTTTCCTTGGCTTTATTTCATATTATATATACTTAACGACTTGTCGAAGCATCTACTGTGCTGCTATTTTTGTGAACACAACTGTATAAACATACTATATAAATATAAAGTTGAAAACTTTTCTTGCCAATTTCTTTTTAACTACTTCATTAGCTCCGTGCTTTAACTACTTGGGAATTCTAAATGGAATGCAAAGACTTGGCTCTGAGTGCTGGCTTTGTGTATTGAAGTTCGTAATGGAGTAGACATTTATATAGTATGTTTATACAGTTGTGTTCACAAAAATAGCAGCACAGTAGATGCTAACAGAGATGGCAATATTTTTTGCATATTCCTTCTTATAGATTATATCTTGAACCTTGATTTTGTAAAATGGAATATAGACATAAAAAAAAAAACAAAAAAATCCCGTTAGTTTTGTTTCGTTTTGGCACATTTTTCATACTTTTGTGCTTATGCACACGAATTTCACTGTTCACAAAAATAGCAGTCTTTGATTTAATTGCGTCAAAAGTGAAATTTTTTTCTTTTAACAAATTAGAATACGCCAACATAATGGTAAAATTTTCATGTTAGTGGGTAGAGACACGCATTGCTCTTCTGAGAAGATGGAGTGGATTCAAAACCTTAGGAAACAAGCTAAAACTTACAAAGAAATCCAAAGTTTGGTTGGATGTCATGCAAAGATGTGTGCTATGCTATAAAGTAGCAATATAAGCCCGATATAAACACAACAACGCCTTTAAATGAGCGACGCATCGTTCGATTCAGCAGATCCAATCCGTTTGTATCATCAGAATTAAACAAAACAGATCTGAACCTGTCGGAAACGACTACTGTAGCAAAAATCCAAGGAAAGTCCTTCTCTTGACTTTTGAACATATTAAGATAGATATATTGATAGATATATTACTATATTTGAAATAGACTTCTTATACTCGTTCAGGTTGTAAAAGAGAGAGAGAGAGTATGTTTGGTTAGTTCAATCTACGTCTTGCATATATGGATGTATATACTCCGTATACCCTTGTCTTATAAAGTGCTAAAATTTTCTTAAAAACGCCTACTTGGGGCGTGGCTATATGGGCTATATGGCTAATAACTGTTAAGATACTCTAAATGTGGTCTTGCAGATAATCACGAGATCAAATATCAACAAATATCTCTCACAGTCTTATAACTAGAATTACCAAGTTTTGCCATGTTGACCTCGAAATAAAGCTCAATTTATTTGAGTTCACATTATTTTTGATGTTTCTTTGATATACTCTGATTCTAAGCAGGTACACACACACCCACACACACACACATATATATATAGCCATAAAGGAAATGCAAGTAATTGCAAAATATTTTATTGCTTTCCTATTCGAAATGGAAAATCGTTCATTATTTGCATTTGATTGCGTTTGGGATTTGGCAATTTCTCTAATGCCCAGACTAATACTCAACTTGGTTGGGGCATCCGTCGAATGCACTCAAATCAAACCGTAGACCGCTGCCACGCCCACTTCCGCCCACCAATCCCCCATCCGCCGTTGGCCGCAAACAAAACTTTTTGCCTTTCGCCAGCAACGACAGAAATAATATTGAATATTGGGAATTGGAAATTGGAAATTGGATATTGGATATTGGAAATTGGATATTGGATAACGGGATATTGCATTTCACATTCCGTTCTTTATTTAGATATATATATATGTATGTTTATTTATTTATATTTATTTGTTGGCGATTTGGGCTGTCCTTTTGAAGTGTGTTTTTTTTTTGTTTTTGGCCCGGCAAATGAAAATCAATATGACGCATGCGCCTGCCATGTCCCAACTTTTCCCAATCCTCAATCAGATGGGTGTGTGTGTGTGTTCCGGAGACACACAATTATATGATATTACGGATATGATAGGAATGCCATTGTAGAATTTTAACATGCACAAACTGCAATCACAATTGACTCGATTTCAACATATGTTCGAATAATAGCAAATATGTTAAGCAGACGCTGTTAACTTGTCAATCAGATCACAGATTGTGTGTGTGTGTGTGTGTGTGAGAGAGATGTATGATTACAGAATCCTTTGACTATGATAAAAATGCCATTCTAGACACTTGCAGCAACTGGAATCACAGTGAATTACAAATGATGTTAAGTTAGATCTGTAGAGATCACTATACATAGGACTAGATTAAGAAAGATAAGATAGAATAAAGCCTATTCAAAGTTCTGGGATATAAAGTAGAGTGATATAGCATATATATGTGATGCTTACATGAGTGGGATTTTGTTAAAGTGACGCTGTTAAGTTAGGAATTGGTAATTTTTGATGATAATGTTAAGCAGACGCTGTTAAGGGAATGCTGTTATGTAGCTGTTAATATCATTCTGTTAATATGATTCAATTTGGTTGCCAATCTAAGCTGAAAAGGGTATCTTAAGCTGAGTCTGTTAACAGCATGCTGTTATGTTGCTGTTAACATGATTCTGTTAATATGATTCCATTTTGTTGCCAGTCTTAAGTTTAACATTTAAACTTACGCTGTTAAGAATACGCTGTTATCTTGCTATTAAAATGCTTTTTTAATATGATTCTTTTTGGTTGGTTGAACTATCTTAAGCTTAAAATGTTAAGTCAGAGCTGTTAACAGTATTATGATTGGTTGACAATCTAAAGTTGAAGATGTATGTTAAGTAGATTTGTTGCTGCAAAAGTCATTCTAATAATATGAGTATATTTGGTTAACAATCTTAAGCTTAAGATGTTAAGTCAGAGCTGTTAAGAGAATTCTCTTTGGATGACAAAGTAGAATATGCTCAGACAGTGCTATTATCTTGAAAGAGATGTTTAGCAGAAGCTGTTAAATGATACTGTTAGTAATCTTAAGTTTATTCCTTTAAGCTGATTCTCTTAAGAGAAATCTGTTTGGTTGAAGCTCCTTTGCAGACTGTTATGTTGATAATGTTAAGTCAGAGATGTTAATCTGGGACTGTAAAAATTCTGTTTTAAGGATGATTCTTACTCTTAAAAGAGTTAATAGAACAAAAAGTCATATTATGCTGTTACGAATCTTAAGTCGATTCAGTTAAAATGATTAGGAGAATACTGTTTGGTTGACAATCTTAAGTTGAACATATATGTTAAGCAGACGCTGTTAACTGAAAGCAGTTGTATCTAATGAGATGTGAAGCAGATGCTGTTAAAATGTTACTGCCAGCAATGTTAAGTTGATTTTTGTTAGCTGATTCTGTTAAGAGAAAGATGCTTAGCAGACTGTTAGGTTGATTAAGTCAAAGATGTTAAGCTGGGACTGTTAAAATTCTGTTGTTAAGATTCTGATTCCGACTCTGAAAAGAGTTAACAGATCAAAAAGCCATATTATATAAGAACATACTAATCAAATCTTAGAGCAAATCCACTTTGTTTTCACACACTCACATTTATTCTATGTATGTACTATACGCCCATCAGACTCACCTGTCCTGTATTCTCTTAATGAGGATGGACAAGGCTGTCGGTTATCATTAGCCGCGTTGTACTTGGATAATTGCAGACACACTTCAATGTCGAATGGACAGCTAAGTGGAAATAATATAAATTAAAAGAGGTTCAGCATTGTTTTTGCTGTTCCTTAATTTTCTTGCTTTTAAATGTCAGAGTGTTTTCTTGGCAACTGGCAAATTGCCTTTCAAGTGCACTCGAGGGGGCCAATGTCCAGGCTGAGCCAGGCCAAAGAGGAGCAACAAATTGGAAAAGCAAAAGAAAAAATAAACTTTTTTAATTAATTGTTTAGCACTTCAACTGCGCCGAAAACTTTTCAAAAAGTTTCAAAAAAGACAAAAATTTGAAATGAAGCTCGCAAAACGATTCTAGCAGTCCACAAAGTAAAGCTCGTTGTGGATATGCTCTTTAAGTTCAGTAACTTTTGATTTAATTTATATATACCATATACTTTGAATACTCAATTTATACCCTATACTTTGTATACCCTATATATATACCCTTTATATACCCTATACTTTGTATACCCTATGTATATACCCTATACTTTGTTTACCCTATGTATATAACCTTTTCTTTCTAAGCCCTATAAATATTCCATATACTTTGTATACCCTATATATGCAAGCTTTTCTTTCTATACCCTATATACACACCATATACTTTGTATACTATATATATACCCTAGACTTTGTATACCCTATATATACACCCTATACTTTGTATACCCTATGTATATAAGCTTTTCTTTTTATACACTCTACTTTGTATACCCTATATATATCCTATACTTTGTATACCCTACGTATATAAGCTTTTCTTTCTATACCCTATTTATATTCACTATACTTTGTATACCCTATATATTCCCTATACTTTGTATACTCTATGTATATAAAGTTTTCTTTCTATACCCTATATACACACCCTATACGTTGTATACTACATATATACCCTATACTTTGTATACCCTATATATACACCCTATACTTTGTATATCCTATATATATATATATATAAGCTTTTCTTTCTATATCTTAAATATATACCCTATACTTCTCATACCCTATATATATAAACTTTACTTTCTATGCCTTTTAGTTAGTTAGTTTTTCTTTCCATTTAAATCTTTATCATACATATGTATATGTGATATCGCTTTTTTTTTAGGTGTAAGACTTTTTTGCATTGATAGATCTTAGATTTGTATTTCTATATGTATATATGTATGTATGTATAAAATAATATTGGAGTTAGAGTATAAAAATATAGAGTGTATTTATTATACAAAGGCAATATATATATCATATCAGACAGCATCTGTCTGTCTGCAAGAGTTTTAAATTTTTCTTTTCCTGTCTTTATTAATACCTAAAGTTCATAATAACTTAAGCTGAAGTTATACATGAATATATATACTCATTCAATCGACAAACTTATGTCCAAATTTTCAACTGAATCATGATATTTTAAACTTGACAAAAATAAATATATATCGGACAACTATAATATATATAATATGTCACATATCTTTAATAGAAGGAAAGGTTGAAAAATTAGTTTTTGGGTTTGGAATTACATATAGCAGTGGTATATATATTGGATCATCATTATAGGAATCATAGATTGCAGTTATATAGTTTCGTAATAGTAGTATATAGAATATAGAATATAAATAGAATAATGTAGAATAGGAATATGAATAGCGTAGCATCTCTATATATAGTAGTATAGACTAGGAATAATATTTATCTATATAGATCAGTAGAGAGTTAGAATATGAATAGCATATATCTACTTATATATAGAGCAGTATAGATTGGGAATAGATATATATATATATATATATATATATATATATATATAGAATAGGAATGGTATTCATCCATATGTAGAAGAGTTTAGAATATAAGTACTATATATATATATCTATGTAGAACAGTATAGAATAGGAATAGGAATAGTCTAAATCTCTATAAAGTGAGCGTTCAATGGGAATACAATATATAAAATGAGCATTGGAATATTATATACATATCTATATATAAGGCAGTATATAATAGGAATAGGAATATTGAAAAATAGGAATAGTATATATATTATATAGAACGTTATAGAATAGGAATATAAATAGTATAGCTCTGTATATAAAGCAGTATATAATAGGAATAGGAATAGTATATATCTATATAGAACATTGTAGAATAGGAATACAAATAGTATATATCTTTATATAGTATAGAATAGGAATAGGAATAGTATACTTATCTACATAGATAAGCAGAGAATGGGAATGCTATATATTTATATAGAATAGGAATAGAAATAGTATTTATCTAAATATAAAGCATAGATTATGGAAAGTATATAACTATCTATAACATTATAGAATAGGAATACAATTATATATAGTGCAGTATAAAATGGGAATAGCAAAAGGAAATATCTATATATAAAGAAATATATAGATATCTATATAGTAAAGAATAGTTATAGGAATACTATCTATATAGGAAATGGACTGCATATAATAGGAATGCAAAGACCGCACCACTACATATAACTTTATATATAGCTTTATATAGGAAAAACAGATCAAGCCATGAGAACCCATATCTTTAAAATGCCTAGAAATCGTTCTATACTATATAACATTATTTTATATATCACCTTAAGCAAAAAATCAATTGTAACCAGAGTTTTTACTAAAAGCACTACTTTGTTTGCTTCATTCTAAAGGGTATTCGTTGCCGTTGCCAACTTTCGTTTATTTTTTATTTTTATTTTTCTCGTCTATGAACAAGATCCCGTTCCTAAGTTGTTTTTTTTGGCGTTTGTTTTTGTTGCTTTTGGAAGTACGTACATGCAGTTGGAGTTACATGGCATATAGCGTTCTAAGCCAAATTTGCAAACTGGTCCTGATGCCCCTCAGCAGTCAACCTTCAACACTCAACCCTACACCCTCAACCCCAGCCCCACCCCCTGGCACCCTTTGGCCAAGGGGCTGTTGTGGCTGCAATCCGGATGCTCTGTCCATTTCAATTAACGTGCGCTGCCCGCTCTCGAGTGCTGCTTGAATTTTGAATTTTGCAGCCATTGTTGTTGCTCTCGTTGTTCACATTGTTCACGTTGTTCTTGCTCTTGTTGTTGTTGTTGTGTCAGTTTATACATTTTTGATGTTTATAAAGAGAGAGAGAGTAAAAAAAACAAGAAGTAGAAGCTTAGCAAAGCATCGACTCGGTCTCTCAGTTAGCTAAATGCGCTACAAACAAAACCAAAACCAACTCGACTCAAGCATTTCAATATCGACTGCACAATACTCGCTCAAGGTTAAAAAATTGCATATAAAGAAAATCGATTTCAACAATTTGAAAACTTTAAAAATTAACTTTAAGTTTTTAGGAAAATCAAAAAAAAAAAAATCTTTAAAATTTGGTCACTTCAATTCCTTTATTCTCTACAACTAGATTGAGTTAAAGTAAGCAAATATCTGATTGAATAAAAATATGTCAGTAAATTTTAGCCAAGTATTGGCACTGCTGCCGCTTGCTTTTGCCGATTGACAAAAACATTTTCTTTAATAACATCTGTGTTACTTAACGGATTTTGATGAAATTTTCAGTGTTGAATCTTTTTATTTTATTTGAAAAAGGGCTTACTTTAAAAAATTAATTGTGTTTTTATTTGCAGCTGAATTTGAATTAAATTAATTTTGAAAAATGTGGAGCTGGTATTGAAACTTTAAAAAAATCGAAATTGTATTTTATCTACAAAAAAGCTAAATGCAAAATTTGGTGACTGCAGCTAAAAAGATGCAAAAGATATGGACAAAAAACTAAATCTCGATAACGTTTTTAATCGATATCATTGTAACGGGAAAAGTAATCAATATTAAAAAAACTCTCTTATACGCTCAAGAATATATATACTTTATCGAGTCTGCCAGGCCTCCTTCGATGAATGTAGTTGAATCGGCCTAATAATCATCGTACTACCTCTTGAAATGTATAAGAATTGTGATCGTAGCTTACCGATTTATGATATATCGAGCTTTAGCGATAGAAAAATACTTAAAACAAGTGGGCATAGATCAAGTTTATATGGAATCAAGTGTCACAGATGACGAAACTATTGATAATGCGTTGAAATGACTTAATATCCATATATATAAATATAGTAAGAGTTTGTTTTTTAAACTTAAAAATAGGTTTCCTGTTTTCTATTCTCTTTTAAAAAATGTTTGTCCCTATTTTTTTCAGCCGTTTTTCCTTTTTTATGTCCCGTAGCAACACTGTAAATAGTCCACAATTTCAAGTCTGATTGTAGAAAACCAATATACTCTTATTTTCAATTTATGAGCGGGCATAAAAAAAGTTCTTTGGCTAATGCCACTGGCTGCAGCTTTGGCTGCGAATTTGCATGTGCTGCTGCTGTTTTTTACTCCTGCTCCTGGTGTTGATGGTGGTGGCGGTGGTTGGTTGGGCTGGTGGTTGGGTGGCTGCCTTGGTGGTTATGTGGCTGCACTTTGGGTCCAGTGGTTGCTGTCGCGCAGGTAATGAAAGTTGCCAGTTTGGCAGTTTGTTGCCTACGCTGTTGGTGGATGCTATTTTTGGGTGGCTTGGGTGGTTCGAGTGGTTTGGGTGGGTGCAGGCGCTGTTCGGCAAAAAACTTGTTTTCATTGCGCCAAAGTGCACTTCAATTGCATTTAATTAAATAAAAGCAAATGTTAAAAACCCTTTGCTACAGCTCAAATTGAACACATTCACATTACTTTTTTCTTCTCCTTGTTTCGTTTTGCAACACTGAAACTTTTAGCTAATCAAAGACTTTTCCATGGAAAGACTTTTGCAATAAAAATTATGAATTGAAATGTTTTAAATGCAACAGTTAAGTAGGCTGATAAGTAAATACCCTGTACTAAGTTCTCAACTAGAGTCTGCCTGTTCACAAAATACCCTGTACTTAATGATGAAATAACTTATAATATATGAAAATACAATAATAATTGCTTAAGCTAAATGCATAAGAGTTCTTCAGCAAATTGAATTGTTCATATGGGGTATGCTTATTAAGGAGATACCATGTAGACAGTACTGAATTTTCTCTTAAAGATACCCTGTAGCCAGTGCTGAATTGCTTTCATAAGTAAAATCAATCTGCAGGAAGAAAGAACATTTAGAATTACTGTTTAGTAAAAACCCTGTACTTCGTTGAAATCTCAAGTAGAGTGTAGGGTATGCTTGATTCTGAGATACCCTGTTCTTTAGGAAAATAAAAAAAATATCCTACAAATTCTATATTAAAAATCGAATAGATTTTTTCATCAAGCAGAAGTTTTCGTACAGGGTACTAGCTTTGAAGATACCCTGCAGCTAGAACTGTCGAAAACATACATCTTCCATTTAGGGTATAATAAGTAACAATGTGAGCGCTGCGTATTTGATTATCTTAAAGATACATATAACAAAATGATTTTCAGAAGTATCTTAAAGATGCAAATTGATTGCTTGAACTATCTTCAATATACAAAATGTACCTTAGAAGTATCTTAAAGGTACAAATTGATTTTTAGATGCATCTTAAAGATACCAATTGATTTTCAGAAGTATCTTTAAAAGAGAAATTGATTTTCAGAACTATCTTTACGATTTAAATTGATTTTATGAAGTATCTTAAAGAAAAAAATTGATTTTATGAAGAATCTGTAAGATACAAATAGATTTTGAGAAGTATTTTAAAGAAACAAATAGATTTTATGAAGTATCTTAAAGATATAAATTGATTTTAAGAAGTATCTTTAAGATTTAAATTGATTTAATGAAGTATCTTTAAGATACAAATTAATTTTAAGAAGTATCTTAAAGATATAAATTGATTTTATGAAGTATCTTTAAGATATAAATTGATTTTATGAAGTATCTTTAAGATACAAATTGATTTATCTTATCAGCTCATTTTTCAAATGAAGCAAACTTGGGTAGGAGTGTTCAGATAGTGTGTGATGGATTAGCAGATACCCTGTAGCGAGCACATAATTGCTATAAATACCTTCTTCTTGAAAATCCGCTGTATAGTATCATTCAAATCGTTGTTTATGTTTCATCAAGTATCATTCAGCTCATCTTTCGATTGAGACTATCTCTTGTCGACCTAACTATTTGCCATTCAAATACTCTTTACTTAATACAACTTGTTTGTGTTGCTATGGAAGCAACACAGAACTTTGTCCCAATAGCAACGTATATAAAGGTTAGCTCACTTTTGAAAGCTTAATCT